>JACEFZ010010710.1:17500-157500 GCA_014155875.1 Cepaea nemoralis | reverse complement strand
TGTTGGCAAACTTTGGTGTGATGATGTCCCTGGCCAACTGACCCAGGATGTCCTCCATGCTGACATTAGCGTTTACAGACATTTTCTTGACACTGTCACAAAATAATACGTTTTTATTTACACATTATAAAACAAGCACAGCACAGGAACATCTATGATTGTCTAACATTTACATACAACAAAGTAAACTACGCTTAAAATTAACAAAATATTACAGTATGTGTTCATACATCACAAAGACATATTTGGAATATGGTGTCAAATCACACATTCCAATGCAGAGAAAACAGGGTATTCTAAAACAGGTAAAATACAGAAACAATCTATGATGACGGGGTATTCTGAAACAAAATACAGAAACAGATCTACGATAGCAGGGTACTCTTAAACAGACAAAATACAGAAACAATCTATGACAACAGAGTACTCTTAAAAAGACAAAATACAGAAACAATCGATGAACACCTAACATCCATAACATCATCATCACCACCTTCAACATCAAATAGTTCAGCCCTTGGTCTAGTTGTGAAGCTTTCTAATCATTTCATTCCATAGTTGTATTTCTTGTACCACTCTCTTTCATTCAAACTAAATATGCACTGATAGATTTGTACATGTCTGTTGTATCAGTTGTCCTGGGACCACCCCTTCCTCATGTCCCCACTATTGTGTCCTTTACTAGTCTCTGTGGTGTTTCTTCATGCAGATTAACATATTTAAAATTGTTCTAGACTCCCAGGTCGTGCCAGCTTAAAATGGGTCCAAGAAATGTCTAGGGACATAAAGGCAGCTGCGTGATACTGACCACATCTTCCATTGAGTGCCGATTGGTCTATACAAATATAAGTTCCAGGATGACCCAGACAAAGATAGCTACAAAGAAATGTCTTGGAAAGTGAAGTTGGTCTGTGTAATAGTGACCATATAACTTACCGAGTGCCGATAAGTTAATAAAAATCGGTGTGTAGCCCAATGCACCTTAAGACCTATGAGAGGATCCTTTACTTAAAAGTACCTGTTTATACACTAACAAGATTGGAAAGGAGCTAGAGACCATGGACACGTGATTTCTCAATACAATGCTAAGAATTACAAGGATAGCTATGAAAAAACATATCCAAGAAGTTCAAGAAGGAAATTCACTCAAGCAAATTAGTAGCCACATAAGAACAAAACAATTGTCAATTTTGTTTGGGTCATATTTTGACAAGACGAATGTGTTCGGAGAATTCTGTTAACAATTGGGAAGATTGAAAGTATTAAAGGTAGAGGTTAACAGAGGGAAAAGATGCTGAATAACTCATAGAGCAGCATTGAACATGATCAGCGGTTGAGCTTATCAAGCATACAGAAGATAGCTGATATGATGCCTAGCCCATCTTGACCTATGGTAGCAGTGGTAGCCCAGTGACTAGTATGCGTGCCTGCTGACCTGGTCGTTATGTGTTTGAACCCCCACAGAGGCTCAGTGGTCGACTCAACCTAAAATGGGTACCTGGAAATGCCCTGGGAAGTAAAGGTGGCCGGTGTACAAATACACAGATAGATCAGCACAGAATACAGGGTGTATTTTTAATGACTGTGCAGTGTTTGAAAATATTGCTGGTCCAAGTTTCTTATTATGTTGCATGAACTTTGCAGAGGATGAATGCAAAACTTGGACCGGCAATACTGTCAAACACTGCAGTTATTAGAAATACACCCCATGAACATGTAGTTATTAAAAATACACAACAGACACTAGTAATCGAGGTACTAGTGTAGTGGAGGGGTATATGCCTGGGAAGAGAGGAAGAGGAAGGCCAAATAAAAGATGGGAGCAGGATGTGGCAGATGATCTCCAGATGGGTGTATCAGACATGGGGCTTCTTGCTTATGACCGAGAAGTTTTCCAGAAGGTTGTTACGGGAGCGAGGTTCTGCAAAGGAAATGCTATTGAAGAATGAATGAGTGTAGTGTACTAGTGTTCATCTCTGTGGTGAAGGGGTTACGGACATAGCTTGTGATCCTGCATACTGCATTCGAAACACAACTGCGGGCGACATGGCATCAGACATTGCATTGGTTTTTATCAAATGGTATGAGTGCTGATAGTTCAGAAATCAATGGCAAACTACTGAAAGTAAACTTAACAAGAGATCACAAACAGCCAAAGAATGCTACAGTTGACTGCGACATCCTGTAAAGGATATGCACCTAACTAGAACTAGTGTATATGTTGAATACCAAGACAATACCAGTCACACTGTTTGCACAGCAGCAGACAGGTATTTTCAGTCCTGAAAAGGTCTTGTTTCTTTTGCCAATCAGAATGAAGTTATTGTAGAGGATATTTTTTCTTGATCCACTACCTAATTATCATCTCTACCGGGTCTGTGTTGCAGAACCCTCCTTTCTCTCTCCAAGCTCAGAAGTCAGTGGAGTATGCAAGAAAATAGCACTGGGTGATGTTACTCAACTCACTATTACAATCTTGAGGCTATGAACTGTATCATTCACTGATTTCAATTGCAGCTTGCCTCTTTGACACAGCTGATAACTATCTCATTGTGGATACATCTACTATTAACTCATTCAAGGTTCACACTCCTTCTATTTGGGAATGGAGACAAAATGTAAAAGTAAAATTAACTCCATATTGGTAGACATTGGTAATGTCATTACTGTCAGGATATAAAATGATAACGTCTATGTTTCACATATGTTGTTTGTCCATCAAGAATGATGATGACCATTCATTTCATCCAGTGGGAGTTGAAAGTATGGAGCCGTGAGTTCTAAGATGGCTGATTAGGCCTATTTTGGCTCAAAATGTTCTTTGACAATGTGGGAAAAGAATGCTTGATGTTCCAGGAGGAGGATCTCCTGCAGTGGTTTTTCTGTCCAGCCTTTTCTTCACAGCTCTTGCAGTCCTGGTTGCTTCATAATTGACTGCACCCTTGCGTAATGATGAACGCATCACATTTCTATCTTTGGCAGCAGTCTCCCAGGTGTCAAGATGAATTCCAAAAGCTTTCGGTGAGATTTTCAGAGTGTCTATAAAGCGTTTCCTCTGGCCGCCTTGGGAGCATTTTCCACAACGCAGCTCGCCGTAAAATATTTGTTTAGGGAGCCTGTGATCTGGCAAGCGAGTTAAGTGACCAGCCCAGTGAATCTGATTCTACTGGGCATGGACACTCTTTCTAGGACTTCAGTGTCTGGGATCTTGTCTTGCCATTTAATCTTCAGTAGCTTCCTAAAGCAGGCTGTGTGGAAGTGGTAACATTAGTTTCACATATGATATACTAGTTCACGGTTTAGTTTACATAGATATGGTGACAAGATTCCCTTCTAATTAAACTCTCCTTTTTTTCCAAACTCAGAGCAACAACAAAACAATAAGCAGTAAATTATACACTATACAGTGTTACTGTTACAGTATTAATAATAATAATACTAATAATAATTATTATTATCATTATCCTTTTATGATCACTGCGTGGCGTCTGCTGGATCGTTTCCGTGACTTAATTTCAAAACTTCCACTACACAGAACACAGACACAAAAGTCAAACTATATTCATTATATGCAAACAGCAATTTGTAATAATTAAATTAATTTATTATTAAATATTATTCATTATCAAATATAAAAACAAAAAACAAATAAATTAAAATAAAAACAACAGCACAGTCACAACTTCAACAACAACACAACAGGTAAGAAAACGAACGGGTTTACACCTTTTTGTATAATCGAGTCAAAGATCATGTCACTACGCAAAATAAATTTACGTCTATTATCATGATTTTTATATCACAACTTTATGTCTCATGTTTGTCACATGATTCCCAAACAAGGTATCCCAGTAAATATGTTAATTTTCTTATATAGTCAATAATTGCCGCCATCTTGCAACGCACACAGAATGCTTTGGAATTGTCAAGACAATTTACCGAAACAAACGAATGTTACCGAAAGATTATGGGACCAGGGGATAAGAATTCTTGTTTTGTGGCTCCCATGCAAAGAATACCACGGACAGACAGATAAACCAACGACCAAGCCCTACAAGAAACAAATGAAAATCTTAAACTGATTAGAGAAATTAAGACGTAGACAGTCACAATTTTTTGGACATGTTATGAGAAGAAATAAATTGGAGAACTTGGTGGCAACTGACAAGATCGAGGGGAAGAGAACAAGGGGAAGATAGAGAAGTAAATACCTGGATGGCTTGATCACACATCATGGCTTGATGGCTTGGCATGGCCGAGACAAGAACATGGAGCTGATTCACGACTCTGGTGATCGAGTGAAATGGTGAATTATGACCGCCCACGCTTACCGGCATGGCACATGATAGATGGATGGCTTCTCTGGCTGGGTTTTTAATCTTAAGTGCGTTGTCTTGAGAGTTCATTTCGCCTGAGCTCACAAACGGGCTTACATTTATGAGAGTGAGGTCGGTATATAAATTTTCCTCCCGATATTGTAACTAAGTACCATCTCAATCGAGATTTCGTTGCCGAGCTCTCATACCCCTGTCGAAATTCAGAAACCAGCGATGTGTGTAGGTGTAAGACAGGTTCTAGGGTTCCACATCTGCTAAGGGGAATATTAGGATATATCCAAGCGATGATTCAGAACAGCAAATACACACTAGCTGAGAGTTAAGTTGGGGTTGTTTCTTCCAAAGGTTTTAGTTATATCATTGTCAACTGACTCCAACAGTGTTCAAATGGTAAAGGATATAACACAAAAAGAAGAATCGTCTTGAATGTAGGGGAGGCTGTGGGCTTTCCGTTAACAGATTCAGTGCCAAAACAAAACGTAGCTTTGGACCTAACAAAAATGGATGGCCGAAAATTGGAAGTAGGGGTGTGTCATAGTTGTGACTTAAGGTTTTTAATATGGTAGTAGACATGTATTATATATCAAATTAAAGGGGGCTGCATAAGAAAACTATTGTATATAAGCCCATAACATATTTGGGAAGTCGCTTAAGATGATTAATCATCCAATGGCAATTAATCAGTTAAAGTAAGCAGGAAAAGACGATAATGAGGAATTGATCAAGGAGGCAGTGTTGTTTGTCCATCAAGAATGATGATGACCGTTCATTTCATCCAGTGGGAGTTGAATGTATGAAGCCGTGAGTTCTAAGATGGCTGATAAGGCTCGCCATTAGTTAAATTATTTAACTAGTGATTAGTGAGACTCGTCATTGGATAAATTATTTAACTATTGATTATTTAGGCTCGTCAATAGTTACATTATTTTGTGAGTGATTAATGAGACTCGTAATCCGGGAAGGTTAACCCGGTCAACAAATGCCCGCAGAAGTCGGATGTGTCGGCCTAACGGCGCAAGAACGCAGCTCTGCTGTAAACAGGCACAGCGCAATCACATCCGAAAAAAAAACTCCGGATGAACGAAGAAGAAGAAGACTCGTAATTAGTTAAATTATTTAACTAGTAATTAGTGAGGCCCGACATTAGTAAATTATTTAACTAGTAATTAGTGAGGCCCGTTATTAGTTAAATTATTTAACTAGTGATTAGTAAGGTTCTTTATTAGTTAAATTATTCAACTACTGATTAGTGAGGCTCTTCATTAGTTAATTAATTAAACTAGCGATTAGTGAGGCTCATCATTAGTTAAATGATTAAACTAGTGATTAGTGAGGCTCGTCATTAGTTAAATGATTAAACTAGTGATTAGTGAGGCTCGTCATTAGTTAAATTATTAAACTAGTGATTAGTGAGGCTCGTCATTAGTTTGATTATTTAACTAGTGATTAGTGAGGTTCTTCATTAGTTAAATTATTCTACTACTAATTAGTGAGGCTCGTCATTAGTTAAATTATTTAACTAGTGATTAGTGAGACTCGTCATTAGTTAAATTATTTAACTAGGTATTAGTAAGGTTCTTCATTAGTTAAATTATTCAACTACTGATTAGTGAGGCTCTTCATTAGTTAATCGATTAAACTAGCGATTAGTGAGGCTCGTCATTAGTTAAATGATTAAACTAGTGATTAGTGAGGCTCGTCATTAGTTGGATTATTTAACTAGTGATTAGTGAGACTCGTAATTAGTTAAATTATTAAACTAGTGATTAGTGAGGTTCTTCATTAATTAAATTTTTCAATGAGTGATTAGTGAGGCTCGTCATTATTTAAATGATTAAACTAGTGATTAGTGAGGTTCGTAATTTTAGTTAAATGATTAAACTAGTGATTAGTTCTGTTCTTCATTAGTTAAATTATTCAACTAGTGATTAATGAGGCTCGAAATGAGCAAAGTACTCATTAAATACACCAAACTTACTCCTGTTCGTTAGGCTGTAACTGTAACGTAACAATGTTCTTTAGATTATTAACAAGGCTACACTGCACACAAATAAACGGAATAGGCTTTTGTTTATCGGCTATTATTTACTGTCTCCTCGACCCAATTTCGTGACAATGATCTGGTCCCCCCCCCCCCCCCCCCCCCCCCTCGGTATATCCCCCATGCTGGGTAGTGGTTTTTGGGGAGAGTAAATGATAAATCGATGGATGGGTGGATGAATGCATTGATGGATGCATGCGCCGACTTTCGACTACCAGTTTCGCAGACGAGCGACCGACCTTCCCCTTTAACATTTCCTCAGCCTTTGTCAGAGGCCAGCTATTTTTAGCCTCATGAACCTTTTCCACCAATGCCCTCCTTGTAATAATCCAGCTTCTGAGTGTCAGTCGGTTCTGATGGGAGGGACGAAGTTTTCTTGTGCATGCAGCTGTCTGAACAGCTTAAACGTGAACATCACAGGTGTATATGCAGTAGGTGCTCTCTTTTACTAGCCTTCAATCTAACCGCCTCTGTCTCTCTCTCTCTCCTGCACACGCCCTCTCTTTCTCTCCCTCTCACTCTCTATTATCTCTCTATCTCTCACGAACTCGGTTTCTATCGCACTCTTCATTCTCTCTACCGCCGCGTCTATAGGTTGTTGTCATTAGTTGCGACTGTGTAATATTTCTCGGCAACCATTTTATTATATTAGATATGGCATAAAGTAGAGTATAGTGTATAAACCATACAACAATAGTAACATAACAGTTCTAGACAACTGTTGGTATATTGCCATAAATAATAGATATTTGATGAGTAAAGCATTGTAATGTAACCAAGGCCATGTTTTGTGTATTGATTGCAAAGTGTGGATTACTTTTCTGTGATTGATACTTCAATTTCTATGCTACTTCAGTTTTCCAGTTAAGTAATTATTTTTATTAATCGGTAAAGACTTTATTTTAAACGTTTGCTTCGTGTGTGTGTGTGTGTGTGTGTGTGTGTGTGTGTGTGTGTGTGTGTGTGTGTGTGTGTGTGTGTGTGTGTGTGGGTGTGTGTTTTTTATTCTTGTGTTGTTTTTTCTTTCGTCGAACTTATAAATTACGTTTGTGTATATTCGGAATTCAACAAATGTAGGGTGTACTTTTAATGACTGTGCAGTGTTTGAAAATATTGTCGGTCCAAGTTTTGTGTTCGCCCTCTGTAAAGTTCATGCAACATAATAAGTAAGTACAAACCTTGGACCGGCGATATTTTAAAACACTGCACAGTCATTAAAAATACATCCTAGTGTCACAGCTTGCATAGCATTACCAAATTCCCGAAGGTAGTTTTAGACTAGGGGACGTACATTACAAGCACCTCAGATATCGGAGTGGGTTCGCCTGAGGGCAAGGGACACTGATAATAGTGAAAACTAATCCACAAGCAAAAATCAGACCAGTGCACTCAAAGTAGTACCATCTGTACACTACGCTTGAGTTCAAAGCGAGCGAGCGCCCCCCCAAAAAAGTTGCTGTCGTGCTTTCTTGATTGTTTTCTCCTTTCAGTATTTCACACAATAAGGCGCGCTCTTCTCGTATTATTATGTCCCAACTGTTTGTGAGACTGTTTAAGATATATATGGGTTAGTGGAAGTTACAGAGCAATGAATATCTTGAGCATTGTTGATCCTAGTTCATTTCAATATGGTTTTACTAACACAGAGCATTGCTTTGCTAATCCGGCAGCTTCTGCAGCTTGTCTTGTTCCAGATGTATTGATGTTACATTTCCTCTGGAGTAAATTAGGTAGACCGAGATAGGGATCATGCTGCATGGGCAACACATGGTCTCTACAATTCAGCCCAGGCGTTTGCTATTTTTTTAAACATAGTGTAACAATCTATCGTCTGTCAAGACGGCCAGGTGCCAGTAGTAGTATGCTAAACACCAAAAGTAATGTGTTCAAGTTGTACACGTTAACTATCCCACGGCAGTTGTATATAGAAAAAGAATAGGTCGGTCTTAAGGCTGCTGTTGTCCTCACAGAACTGCCATCATCATCATCATCATCATCATCATCATCATCATCATCATCATCATCATCATCATCATCATCATCGTCATCATTATCATCATCATCAAGTGTCATGCCGGCTGGCGTGGGCTTTCATGACTTTCCACAGACCTCCGTCTTTGGTTTTCTGGATCAATTCTGCTGATGATATTCCTTCATGCCACCGTCTCAATTCACCCAGCATCATTTATCTTGGTATGCCTCTGCTTTTCTTCCCCTCGATCTTTCCAGTTATTACAATGTTCTCCGATACCTCTCTTCTATATCACATGGCCAAAGAAAGTTGTTTGTCTCTTTCTTATTGTTGTATATAATGTTCTAGTTTCATTAGCCTCTTTCAGACAGTCATTGTTAGTTACTTTGGCAGTCCAAGGAATTCGCAACATTCGTCTTAGGAACCACATCTCTGTTGCTTCCAAGTTCTTCCTAATTTGTTCACTTAAGTTCCAAGATTCACTGCCATACAGTAACACAGGTTCTATACAGCACTTTAGCACTCTCTTTCTTAATTCAATGATAGTGACTTATTGCAAAGGATACTCTTCATTTTCCGAAATGCAGCCTTTGCTTTCCCTATTTTACTCTTAGTCTCTGTTGTGCATCTTCCATCTGATGCTATAAATACCCCTGGGTGGCAGAATTGTAAGGATAGAAAAACCAACTGACAAGTAGATAGAGCCCCGTTACCTTGGGTAGAATATGTCTAAAACAGTGGTTCTCAACAGGTGGGGAATTCTCCTCCCCCCACCCCCACCCTCGGGGAGGGGGGGGGGGGGGGGGTAGGTTTCCAGGGGGAAATTAAGATTATTTCAAGATCGAGTTAATACAATAACCGATTACTTGATATTGTTTTTCACTCCATACTTTATGGTTCTGTACTGCTTGCCCTTCTGAAATTCGTTTTATAACGTAAGTAGACCCACAAATCACGTTTTATATAGACGTCCATACTTGTTCTAGTATGTGTTATTAAATTTAGCTTCAATTTTACGTATACTGTGTAGGGGCGGGGGGGGGGGGGGGGTTATTTGAAGGAAATACGAAGGGGGGGGGGAATGACACTCTGAGCATATGGTAAAGAGGTGCAAGGGCCAAAAAAGGTTGAGAAACACTGGTCTAAAGGATGCAAAGCTTACACAGAAGCATGCCGAAGTGGGACACACCGACCTTTGAGGAGAATAACTAGAGTAGTATAGTAAATCAGAAAGCCGCTGGATTTTTTTAGGAGGAGGATCACTATATAAATCAAATATTTATCGATTTCCCTCTTCAATTTGCAATCTATTTTTTAGCTCTTATTGATTTTCCTCCTCAAAGGGTGATAACTCCTGGTATAGCTTTTTTAAGTAGGCATGGCCTAGTGACGCATCAAAGTGGGTGTGGTCAAGAGGTCAAGAGGTGGTCAAGGGATGGTCAAGAGGTGGTCAAGTGGTCAATGGGTAGACAAGTGGTCATGGGGTGGTCAAGAGGTGGACAAGTGATCAAGGGGTGGTCAAGTGACTCATCAGAGTGATTGTGGTCAAGAGGTCAAGTGGTGGTCAAGTGGTCAAGGGGTGGTAAAGTGGTCAAGGGGTGATCAAGTGACTCATCAGAGTGGGTGCTGATTAGAATCCCGATTACATTTGAAATTGATCACGCGCTAGGTTATGCAGCTAACATCTCAATTATGTTCGAATTTGTGAGAGCGCTGGGTTGTTCGGCTATTTCGATTATACTCGAATTTGTGAGAGCGGTAGGTTATTCAACTAACATTTCGATTATGTTCGAATGTATGAGCACGGTTGGTTATTCAACTAACATTTCGATATGTTCGAATTTATGAGTGTGGTCGATTACTAAACTAACATTTCGATTATGCTCGAATGTGTGAGAGTGCTAGGTTATTCAACTAACATTTCGATTATGTTCGAATTTGTGAGAACGGTAGATCAATTAAGTAACATTTCCATTATGCTCGAATTTATGAGAACGGTAGGCTATTCAACTAATATTTCTGTTATGTTCGAATTTATGAGAGCGGGAGGTTATTCAACTAACATTTTGGTTGTGTTAGAATTTATGAGAGAGGTAGGTTATCTAGCTAACGTTTTGATTATGTTCGAATTTGTGGGCGCGCTAGAATATATAATTAGAATTCCGATTAGGTTCGAATTTGTGTGCTAGGTTGTTCAACTAAAATTCCTCTTTTGTTCGAAATTATGGGCGTGCTACATTATTCAAGCAGAATTCAGACTACGTTTGAATTTAATGGCAATAAGACAGAGACAAACAGCTTTCCTCGGTCATGTGATGAGAAGAGAGGCATTGGAGAACATCGTAACAACTGGAAAGATCGAGGGGAAGAGAGGCAGAGGTAGACCAAGAGAAGTGATGCTGGATGGATTGAGACGGTGGCATGGAGGAATATCAGCAGCAGAGTTGATCCAGAAAACCAAAGACCGAGATCTATGGAGAGCCATGAACGCCTACGCCAGCCGGCACGGCACTTGATGATGATGATGAGATTATTCAACATGAACCCCAGCAATGTTCAAATTTTTTAGCAAGGCAGATTATTCAGCTGAAATTACTACTAAACTCGAGTGTGATGGCACATTAGACAATTTAACTAGAATCCGCGTTATATTCGAGTATGTGGACATGGCAGATTGTACAACAAGCATATTTATTATAATCCAGTGTGATGACATTCTAGAATATTGAACTAAGTCCCTATTTACTCACTGGCACCTTGCTGTCTGGTGAGACGATAGTATGTTACACGCGCGCGCGCACACACACACACACACACACACACACACAGAATTCATAACTACAACCCATGGCGGTAAGGCCAGAGATTGAGTTATACCTCTTCATAGCACAAAGCCTGGGCCGCATTGTAGAGACCATGTGTTGCCCATGCAGCATGATCCCTTTCTCATCCTGCCTAGTTTACTCCAGAGGAAAGGTAACACCAATACATCTGGAACAAGACAAGCTGAGAAGCTGCCGGATCAGCAAAGCAATGCTCTAACTGTCCGCCTGTCGTAACTTGGATCCTAGATCAGTTGCAGATCCAGGCTTAGGGTCTAGCCCGCCCTGCTAAGATACTTAGTCTTTAAGTTGCATTTCGTCGCACTAGGATAACGCTTGTACCCTCCCAATTGTGCTCCTCCGCTCGAAGCCGTTGGCACAGTGTGGGGTGTTGGGTTTGGTGAGCGCCGCCTAACATTCGCGCTATCAGAAAGCAGGTAGTATTGTTTAATGTGAACTATAATGTACCCGAGAAACAGACATCCGGAAGAAATAATACATTTACAGTTACCGATAAGGTTAGCTGAACACGAATACAAATGAGAATAACGTTCGTTAATTCATTCAGAAGCATGTCCTTTGCAGAACCTCTCTCCCATAACTTCTTTCAGAATAAAGTATCAAAGAAAATAAGTGACAACGCCGACCGGGAGACGTGTGGGTATCGATTTTGTCAACTGATAGCACAACAGCATCTGGGAACCCTGGGGGGGGGGGGGGATTTTAAGTGAAAATATGAATATAGTTATACACATTTATTGTCATGTTAGAAATCGGAATGAATTGTAGCGGAAAGAAGAGATATCGGAGACGCATTATACAATATAATAACATCATTAATGTTATTAGCAACAACAATAATGAATGAATGAATGAAATGAATGAATGAATGAATGAGTACTTGATGAAAGGAAGTCACGGTAGCACAGTGGCTAGCGTACACGCCTTCTCCCACCCCTTCCTGGCTATCCAGTTTTCAAACCATCCTAGTGGCGGGCTGTTTTACTTCACCACATTGCTATGGGGTCAGCTAGTTCCATAAAGTGAACCAGAACATTATATGGGAAGTTAAGAGGTCCAGCGTATTACGGACCACATCACCCATCAAGAACAGAATGGTGTAAAATGATGGGCTGGCGCCATATTTCCAATGTCCACAACGCATGGAAGTGGGGCCTGTAATATTGAAAAGGATTTATAAATCCTTATGATAGATGTAGAGGGACGGAAAGAATATAATTACTACAGTACGGATGGGTCAGGGATCGTTCTTCTCACTGAACACTTCTCGTTCCTTGAGTTAATCACAATAAACACCACTCCATGAAAACGGATTCCAAAAAGGATCATACTAAGCCAGTGGGCAAGAGTTTGGGCTGAGCAAATTATACATTTAGTTTCCTCACATTTCAATTTCGTCTTCACCTATTGCTCATATCTCCCTAACTCTGTCATCCACATGTGTGTTTGTGTAAGGTGGGATCTGTGGAAGTAATCCATACATATCTTTAGCTTTGCGGGTTCCAGAGAAAGCGTTATCAAATTATGTCGTTACTGGTTTCTCATCGTATAATAAATCTATTGTTAGCATTAGTTTTCCTAACCCTTGATTAACTTGACTTTGCCTAGTTCTCCACATGCACTCCAAATTGACAATTATGTCATATAATTTAAGATATTCTGAACAGGGACCTGTTAAATGAATGTTTTAATACATCAATAATTGGTTTTGTCGTTCTTCATATTCCTGAGCAGCAACACAGTATTGGTTTATGGTAGAATTGAATATACGAGGGTAAGTTAATAAGTAAGTCACAAATGGCTGTAGAAAAATAACTAAAGATGATACCAACGTGAAACCAGTTTATTTTTGTATATACATTGTCCCTTTATTTCTCAACATAATTTCCACCAACATTGATGCACTTATCCCATCGTTTTATCAGTCCTCCCAAACCGGCTGCATATAACTGCGTGTTTTGTTTTCATTGACCTACGATCCCACAAAACTGTGTGACTTACTTATTGACTCATCCTCGTAAAGTTTTCTACCTAGCTATGGACCGTCTTACGGGACAAACATTTGTCAGCATAAACAGGAAACCCACATTGGCGGGAGACATTTCGCGAATGACACCGAAGTTGAATGTGAAGTGAAAACGTGGTTTAGAAAACAGAGCACGCAGTTCTATTCAGCCGGTTTGGGAGGACTGATAAAACGATGGGATAAGTGCATCAATGTTGGTGGAAATTATGTTGAGAAATAAAGGGACAGTGTATCTATAAAATTAAACTCATTTCAAATTGTTATCATCTTTAGTTATTTTTCTACAGCCATTTGTTACTTACTAATTAACTTACCCTCGTATTAACTTTAATAATAGTTTACATTTTTGTTTGTGAATTGCACAAATTTGCCAGTTTTTTTTTTTTTTTTAAAACACTGGCTGCCATTTTACAAGCTTTTATTTTACAAAATTTTACAATTTTACATCCAAGAAAACTGGCTCAAAAACAGCATCATATCAGGCAAACTGAAAAATGTTGGTCACATCAAAAATACAATGGTTTAGAAAGAACAGTAAGAGAAGAAGGCATGGTTCCAGGAAGTCCAGACAGTGGGCCATCAACACGATATAAGACATTAAAGACATTCTGGTAATTAAAATATTTGAGGCAGGGGGGACTGATGAAAGGCAAGGTCGTGTATCTTTCCAGCGAGTTATGAAGACATGGACATTTTTCAAAGGACTTAATATTTGATACTATGGAGAACACCTCTTGTCTTTTGCATTTTTATTTCCATATATGGGTTTGTCTGATATTCTAGTAGAAAATATAGATGCAAAGTTAAATGAACCATGAACAAAGAGTGTAATGTGTAAAATTTACAACTGGAGATGTATAGACTGATTGAATAACTAGAATCACGTCATTGTACTTAGGAAACACCCGATGTGTATCCTGTCTCTCTCAGCAGATAGTGGTGGGGGGGGGGGGTATTGTTGCCGAAGCGCATTGATTGTGAATGCGGGTATGTTGTCCCCACCTGCATTCATGCCTAGCACTGCTGCACGGGATGCCGCACAAAACCAGTAGTATTCGCGTTGATGTATAATATGAAGAAATAAATATCTAATCTTAACAATAGTGGAAAGTAAAATCCACTGGAGAAGAACAGGGCGTCCGAGAGTCAAGTACATCATATAGACTTGCAGGAGTCGGAAACACTGATGTTCAGATTTATACCCTTGACGACAGTTTGTTGAGATTATGTATCGCTATAGTAACTTGATCAGACAGCGTCAAATAACTGCTGAGAACAGAATTGTACAGGAGTGATATGAGTAGATGATTTCAATAGAATTGCCGAGATTAGACTCATACTGGAGTGATATGAGTAGGTGATTTCAATAGAATTGCTGAAATTCGAGGATCACTAGAGTGATATATGTAGATGATTTCAATAGAATTACCGAGAACAGAGGGAACTAGAGTGGCTTGAGCAGATGATTTCAAACGAATTGCAGAAAATAGAGGGACACTGGAATGAAATGAGCAAACGGCTTCAATAGAATTGACGACAACAGAATTGCACCGGAACAATATGAGCATCAGATGCCAATAGAATTGCTGAGAATAGAGGGCGCTTGAGTAACACAAGCAGACGAATTTAACATAATTGCCTAGTAGAGAGGGGCACTAGAGTGAAATAAGTAAACAACAGCAAAAGAATTGCTGAGAAAACAGAGTATCAGGTTGGACTACTCCAGCATCACCTAGCAACCAGACTTAGCGAAGGTCGTGGTGATATTTTTTTTTCCTGTGTGGCCTTCACTTGCTTTGAACTCAAGCGTAGTCCATACTCGTGCTAATACTTCTAGTACACTGGGCTGATGTTTGCGTATGAATTACCAGTGTCCCTCACCAATACGGCGAACCCACTCCGATTTCTGAGGTACTTGTATTTTACGATCCCAAGTCAAGGACGAGAAGTCAACATTTTAGTCCAACTGACCAGTATAAAGGTTGAACCCACTACCTCGGCATCAACACACCGGATGTTTAAGAACGGCAGCTCTTATTCACACGGCCACGCTGAGCCCTGGTGGCGGTGATATAATTACGCGCACTATTATATAAACTGCTTTTCGACAACAAGATAATGAATGATACGTTTTATTTACTCAGTCAGTTAGTGCAACACTACTTTTAGATTTGAACAAAGAAGAGATAACTCTGTTTGAAGCGCAATAGAATCTGGAATGATTTAACGTTGAAAAAACGTTGTTTTCCCTGTGATCTCAATAGGACTTTGTTATAGACAGGATTGTTTTGAACCACGACGGGACAAAATTGTTTTATTACCAAAAATGTGAACTGTACCAAACGAACCATCACGTTTTCGTCATGGGCAAATAGTTCGTCTGTTGCACTTTGTTACCTTTCTACAAACAAGGTCACGGTCACTCTGGTCGTTTCAACTGTACAAAAGTGTGTATGGCTTGTTTTTAATTAGGAAAGTAGAGACATCAAGACAAAGGGTAGTGATGGTTTATATGCACGTGTCCTGCCTCTTGCACTAAGGATTCCGGGTTTGAGTCACCTTATGTACTATGTTTGCAACTATAGGGCGTTCACAAATGTTTGCTACCATACACGTTAATCTTTATCTTTAAGTATCTGTTGCATCATTATGCAAATTTTCCCGGTGTCTTATATTTACCCCAAGCAAGGAATATGTCTTTGATAGGTCCAAATGCTACTGAAATCAGGAAAGCGGCGATATTTCTTTGTTTTGGAAAAAAATGTATTGAATTCGCCCTAACAAACTGTTTTACAGTAATGCACGTTAATTCGGTTAACATATCCGTTCCGCTATGTGACGTGCTTCTCATAATGAAATGCCCGTGCACCACAGAGAATATTCACTATTGAAAACCGATGTTTCTATGTGAAGATGCAATACATTTCATAATATTCATTTAATCTCTGACCCGTAAATTATATACTGCATAGATGCAAACATTGAGATCTGCAGTACAATTTCCAGAACCAAAACAAAAAATTGTTGAGTGTACTTAATGATAAGGTTATATATTACATCTCATCATTTTCCCTCAGTTGGTTACTGAGTTATGGATTTTTATATGGGGGAAAACATTTATAAACGCACTATAAGAAAGCCGTCTCATGATCCTGAGCCAGTAGATCCGATAATTTGCTTCCCAGTGAATAGATGGGAGCTACAGTAGCACAGTGGCTAGACGCCGGTTTGGGAGGCATGGGTTCGATCCCCACCAGGGCGGATTCGAAGTTTAGAAACTAGACTTGTGCTCTCAGGTCGACATAGATTAAAATGGGTACTCGGAAATGTCTTGGGAAGTAACGACGTGATACTTAAACCCACAAAATATGGCTCTAGCGCCTTAGTCCCTATTAATGCATGCTACAGGGCCCTGTTACACACTTCCATGATCATCATGTGCCATGCCGCGTGCACGGCCATATTTCGCCATCTTACACGATCACCAGAGTCGTGGATCAGCTCCGTGTTCTTGTCTCGACCACGTTACGTAGCCAAACCATCCAGATATTTACTTCTCTGCCTTCCGCTTGTTCTTTTCCCCGCAATATTGCCAGTTGTTACCACGTTCTCTGGGTTATTTCTTCTCATCAAGTTTGCAAAATATGTCCACTGTCCACGTTTAATTTCTCTAATCATTATACGGTTTTTGGCTCGACCACTCTGACAAGAAAGCCAAGGAGAGTCGCCGTTGGGCACCTGTGTAAACACCACCTACCAAATACTCATATGTAAATGAGTGGCTGTTTTTGCGCTACCCACCAGACTAATATTTGCGACAGACAATCAGTTCGGATTTCCTTGATCCTGTTTGAGGTTTGAAGGTACCATCTCTCTCTCTCTCTCTCTCTCTCTCTCTCTCTCTCTCTCTCCTCTCTCTCTCTCTCTCTCTCTCTCTCTCTCTCTCTCTTCTCTCTCTCTCGCTCTCTCTCTCTCTCTTTCTCTTTTCTCTCTCTCTCTCTCTCTCTCCCTCTCTCTCCCTCTCTCTCTCTTTCACATTTTCTCTCTCTCTAGTTTTCTTTCTCGTTCTCTCCCTGTCTCGTTCTCTTTTCACCCTCTCTCCGTTCCTTCACTCTCTTTGTCCCCTCTCTGTCAGCCTCTCTCTCTCTCTCTCTCTCTCTCTCTCTCTCTCTCTCTCTCTCTCTCTCTCTCTCTCTCTCCCCCTGTCCTCCTTTCTCTCCCTCCGTTCGCCTCCTCTTACGTCCCTTTCCCCACTTTCTCCCTCTCTCATCTCTCTTCCCTTTGTTTCTCTTCCCCCTTATTCTTTTCTCCCTCCCCCCTCATTCTTTCTTTGTGTGAGAGAGTGTAGTATATATATATGTCTGTCTGTCTGTGTGTGTATGTATGTATGTCTGCCGGTTTCGTCTCCGGCTTAATGTCAACGCCAGTAAATAAACCCCAGCAGTACCCACACATCCTCCATTAGTCACGTGACTCGCCGGGCTGGTGTTTGTCAAGGCTGAATTTACTCCGCCAGAATATTAATGAGATGTGATTACACCCCTTGAAGATTCGCCTTTATGTCCGTCCCACCCCCATCCTCATTTCTTTAAATCTATCCCGTGTCTCTCTGATCTTTCTCTCTGTCTTTCCTATATGCATTATCTCCTCCCACCCCATCCGGCCCTTCGGTTGGCGTTTTTCATTGTCATTTATGTCTTCTGTCTCTACCATCTTCTTTCGTCTGTTATCGCTTAATTTTACCATATTGGCTGTAATTCTTCTGACTGTACTATTTGTTTCCCCTTCTCTCCCCCCCCCTGCTCCTGCTTCTCCTCCTCCTGCTGCGCCTCCTCCACACCACCACCTCCTCCTCCTTCTCCTCCTCCTCCTTCTTGTCAAGTTGGAATCTATTGACCGTCCTGTGCCGTATTGGATCATGATCTGGTTACATCCTAATGCCTCTCCGCAGATGTGAAGCTTCAATATTGAACTTGCACACCCCGCCTCTGGTATCTGAGCTTGGAGAAAGAAGGGGGGGGGGCGGGGGTTCTGCAACGCAATCCCCGTGAAGGTGGTGTTTTCATACAGGGGCTAGAGGAAAGCTACTACGCTAACCCCTCTCCCCACTAACTACAATCCCCGTGAAGGTGGTGTTTTCATACAGGGGCTGGAGGAAAGCTACTACGCTAACCCCACTCCCCACTAACTACAATCCCCGTGAAGGTGGTGTTTTGATACAGGGGCTGGAGGAAAGCTACTACGCTAACCCCACTCCCCACTAACTACAATCCACGGAAGGTGGTATTCTGACACAGGGGCTGGAAGAAAGCTACTACACTAACCCCACTCCCCACTAACTACTCGTACAATCCCAGTGAAGGTAGTGTTTTGATACAGGGGCTGGAGGCGAGTTACTACACTAACCCCACTCCCCACTAACTACAATCCCCGTGAAGGTGGTGTTCTGACACAGGGGCTGGAGGAAAGCTACTACACTAACCCCACTTCCCGCTAACTACAATCCCCGTGAAGGTGGTGTTTTGATACAGGGGCTGGAGGCAAGTTACTTCACTAACCCCACTTCCCACTAACTACAATCCCCGTGAAGGTGGTGTTTTGAAACTAGGGCTGGAGGAAAGCTACTACACTAACCCCACTCCCCACTAACACCACTCCGATAGGTACAAGCCCTTTTCATGACTCAAGCAAACCCATCAACAAATACATCACGATTAAGAATTAAAACCGTGCCTTCCAGAGGCTACACCAGTAAAGACAGGCTGCAGAGGGCATCCTTCAGTTCAAACATTAAAGATATGGACCGTCCGTTAGGTATTTCCCCCAGGACATGCTGGCGTGTTGGGAAACGAGCAGGCGGACATCTTGGCTGAGACTGCACCGCTGGTTAGGGTAGTGGTGCAGGATAAGGCGAGTGTGGTCGGGGTCCTCGTCATGTGTATAGTGTGAAAAAAGTAGCTGCATATCCTTTACAAGACGTCGCAGTCAACCCCAGCCTTTGCTTGGCTGTATGTGATCTCTTGGCAAGTTTGCGTTCAGTAATGTGCCATTTCTTTCTGAAAGACTGGTACCCATACCGTTTTATTTAAACAAAAAATACAGCGCAAGCCGGTCTGATGCCAAATCGTCTGCAGAAGTGTTTCGAACGCGGTATACTTGATTACGAACTGAATTCGTAACACCTTAGCCACACAGCCGGTTGTATAGTGTGAAGAACCGCTACATCATCATAATTACGTGCTCCGTGTTGAAATTTTGAGGCCTGAAAAGAATTGTGCGGCAAAGAGTGACGAGAGGATCTGGCCAACACTCAGTACTCCGAGGAAGGACCAGACGGACACGAAATCAAACAGTAACTGGGCGGAAATATCATGGGTGCTGTGATATCGGTCGGTTCTTGAGGTAGGCAGACAGATAGACACATACATAGGCAGACAGACAGACACATACATAGGCTGTGTTGAATGAATGAGTATCTAGGACATGGCCGCCCTGTGTTGAATGAATGAGTATCTAGGACAACGCCGCTCTGTGTTGAATGAATGAGTATCTAGGACATGGCCGCCCTGTGTTGAATGAATGAGTATCTAGGACATGGCCGCCCTGTGTTGAATGAATGAGTATCTAGGACATGGCCGCTCTGTGTTGAATGAATGAGTATCTAGGACATGGCCGCCCTGTGTTGAATGAATGAGTATCTAGGACATGGCCGCTCTGTGTTGAATGAATGAGTATCTAGGACAACGCCGCCCTGTGTTGAATGAATGAGTATCTAGGACATGGCCGCCCTGTGTTGAATGAATGAGTATCTAGGACAACGCCGCCCTGTGTTGAATGAATGAGTATCTAGGACAACGCCGCCCTGTGTTGAATGAATGAGTATCTAGGGCATGGCCGCCCTGTGTTGAATGAATGAGTATCTAGGACAACGCCGCCCTGTGTTGAATGAATGAGTATCTAGGACAACGCCGCTCTGTGTTGAATGAATGAGTATCTAGGACATGGCCGCCCTGTGTTGAATGAATGAGTATCTAGGACAACGCCGCCCTGTGTTGAATGAATGAGTATCTAGGACATGGCCGCCCTGTGTTGAATGAATGAGTATCTAGGACATGGCCGCCCTGTGTTGAATGAATGAGTATCTAGGACATGGCCGCCCTGTGTTGAATGAATGAGTATCTAGGACATGGCCGCCCTGTGTTGGATGAATGAGTATCTAGGACAAGGCCGCCCTGTGTTGAATGAATGAGTATCTAGGACAACGCCGCCCTGTGTTGAATGAATGAGTATCTAGGACAACGCCGCCCTGTGTTGAATGAATGAGTATCTAGGACATGGCCGCCCTGTGTTGAATGAATGAGTATCTAGGACATGGCCGCTCTGTGTTGAATGAATGAGTATCTAGGACAACGCCGCCCTGTGTTGAATGAATGAGTATCTAGGACAACGCCGCCCTGTGTTGAATGAATGAGTATCTAGGACATGGCCGCCCTGTGTTGAATGAATGAGTATCTAGGACATGGCCGCTCTGTGTTGAATGAATGAGTATCTAGGACAACGCCGCCCTGTGTTGAATGAATGAGTATCTAGGACAACGCCGCCCTGTGTTGAATGAATGAGTATCTAGGACATGGCCGCCCTGTGTTGAATGAATGAGTATCTAGGACAACGCCGCCCTGTGTTGAATGAATGAGTATCTAGGACAACGCCGCCCTGTGTTGAATGAATGAGTATCTAGGACATGGCCGCCCTGTGTTGAATGAATGAGTATCTAGGACATGGCCGCTCTGTGTTGAATGAATGAGTATCTAGGACAACGCCGCCCTGTGTTGAATGAATGAGTATCTAGGACAACGCCGCCCTGTGTTGAATGAATGAGTATCTAGGACATGGCCGCCCTGTGTTGAATGAATGAGTATCTAGGACATGGCCGCCCTGTGTGAATGAATGAGTATCTAGGACAATGGCCGCCCTGTGTTGAATGAATGAGTATCTAGGACATGGCCGCCCTGTGTTGAATGAATGAGTATCTAGGACATGGCTGCCCTGTGTTGAATGAATGAGTATCTAGGACATGGCCGCCCTGTGTTGAATGAATGAGTATCTGGACATGGCCGCCCTGTGTTGAATGAATG
The DNA here is from genome assembly GCA_014155875.1 of Cepaea nemoralis. Lineage (NCBI taxonomy): Eukaryota > Metazoa > Mollusca > Gastropoda > Stylommatophora > Helicidae > Cepaea > Cepaea nemoralis. Next base: position 136,146 of record JACEFZ010010710.1, on the reverse strand, counting down.
AGTATCTAGGACAAACGCCGCCCTGTGTTGAATGAATGAGTATCTAGGACATGGCTCGCCCTGTGTTGAATGAATGAGTATCTAGGACATGGCCGCCCTGTGTTGAATGAATGAGTATCTAGGACATGCCGCCTCTGTGTTGAATGAATGAGTATCTAGGACAATGGCCGCCCTGTGTTGAATGAATGAGTATCTAGGACATGGCCGCCCTGTGTTGAATGAATGAGTATCTAGGACACGCCGCCCTGTGTTGAATGAATGAGTATCTAGGACAACGCCGCCCTGTGTTGAATGAATGAGTATCTAGGACAACGCCGCCCTGTGTTGAATGAATGAGTATCTAGGACATGGCCGCTCTGTGTTGAATGAATGAGTATCTAGGACATGGCCGCCCTGTGTTGAATGAATGAGTATCTAGGACAACGCCGCCCTGTGTTGAATGAATGAGTATCTAGGACATGGCCGCCCTGTGTTGAATGAATGAGTATCTAGGACATGGCCGCCCTGTGTTGAATGAATGAGTATCTAGGACATGGCCGCTCTGTGTTGAATGAATGAGTATCTAGGACATGGCCGCTCCTGTGTTGAATGAATGAGTATCTAGGACAATGGCCGCCCTGTGTTGAATGAATGAGTATCTAGGACAACGCCGCCCTGTGTTGAATGAATGAGTATCTAGGACAACGCCGCCCTGTGTTGAATGAATGAGTATCTAGGACATGGCCGCCCTGTGTTGAATGAATGAGTATCTAGGACATGGCCGCCCTGTGTTGAATGAATGAGTATCTAGGACATGGCCGCCCTGTGTTGAATGAATGAGTATCTAGGACATGGCCGCCCTGTGTTGAATGAATGAGTATCTAGGACATGGCCGCCCTGTGTTGAATGAATGAGTATCTAGGACATGGCCGCCCTGTGTTGAATGAATGAGTATCTAGGACATGGCCGCCCTGTGTTGAATGAATGAGTATCTAGGACAACGCCGCCCTGTGTTGAATGAATGAGTATCTAGGACATGGCTGCCCTGTGTTGAATGAATGAGTATCTAGGGCATGGCCGCCCTGTGTTGAATGAATGAGTATCTAGGACATGGCTGCCTCTGTGTTGAATGAATGAGTATCTAGGACATGGTCCGCCCTGTGTTGAATGAATGAGTATCTAGGACATGGCCTGCCCTGTGTTGAATGAATGAGTATCTAGGGACATGGCCGCCCTGTGTTGAATGAATGAGTATCTAGGACATTGCCGCCCTGTGTTGAATGAATGAGTATCTAGGGACATGGCCGCCCTGTGTTGAATGAATGAGTATCTAGGACATTGGCCGCCCTGTGTTGAATGAATGAGTATCTAGGACATGGCTGCCCTGTGTTGAATGAATGAGTATCTAGGGCATGGCCGCCCTGTGTTGAATGAATGAGTATCTAGGACATGGCCGCCTGTGTTGAATGAATGAGTATCTAGGACATGGCCGCCCTGTGTTGAATGAATGAGTATCTAGGACATGGCCGCCCTGTGTTGAATGAATGAGTATCTAGGACATGGCTGCCCTGTGTTGAATGAATGAGTATCTAGGACATGGCCGCCCTGTGTTGAATGAATGAGTATCTAGGACATGGCCGCCCTGTGTTGAATGAATGAGTATCTAGGACATGGCCGCCCTGTGTTGAATGAATGAGTATCTAGGGCATGGCCGCCCTGTGTTGAATGAATGAGTATCTAGGGCATGGCCGCCCTGTGTTGAATGAATGAGTATCTAGGGCATGGCCGCCCTGTGTTGAATGAATGAGTATCTAGGGCATGGCCGCCCTGTGTTGAATGAATGAGTATCTAGGACATGGCTGCTCTGTGTTGAATGAATGAGTATCTAGGGCATGGTCGCCCTGTGTTGAATGAATGAGTATCTAGGACATGGCTGCTCTGTGTTGAATGAATGAGTATCTAGGGCATGTTCGCCCTGTGTTGAATGAATGAGTATCTAGGACATGGCCGCCCTGTGTTGAATGAATGAGTATCTAGGACATGGCCGCCCTGTGTTGAATGAATGAGTATCTAGGACAACGCCGCCCTGTGTTGAATGAATGAGTGTCTAGGACATGGCCGCCCTGTGTTGAATGGAATTGATTAATCTAGGACAGTGGCCTGCCCGGTGTTGAATGAATGAGTATCTAGGACAATGGCCGCCCTGTGTTGAATAATGAGTATCTAGGACAACTGCCGTGCCCTGTGTTGAATGAATGAGTTATCTAGGACATGGCCGCCCTGTGTTGAATGAATGAGTAATCTAGGGACAATGGCCGCCCGGTGTTAGAATGAATGAGTATCTCAGGAGACATGGAAGCCCGTGTGTTGAATGAATGAGTATCATAGGACATTGCCGACCTGTGTTGATGAATGAGTATCTAGGACATGGCCTGCCCTGTGGTTGACTGAATGAGTATCTAGGACATGGCCTGCCTGTGTTGAATGAATGAGTATCTAGGGCAATGGCCGCCCTGTGTTGAATGAATGAGTATCTAGGACATGGCTGCTCTGTGTTGAATGAAATGAGTATCTAGGACATGGCCGCCCTGTGTTGAATGAAATGAGTATCTAGGACATGGCTGCCCTGTGTTGAATGAATGAGTATACTAGGACACTTGGCCCGCCCTGTGTTTGATATGAATTGAGTAATCTAGGACAACTGGCCGCCCTGTGTTGAATGAATGAGTATCTAGGACAACTGGCCGGCCTCTGTGTTGAATGAATATGAGTATCTCAGGACACTGGTCGCCTCTGTGCTGAATGAATGAGTATATAGGGGCCTGGTTGAAGAATGCGTATTAGACAACGCCGCCCCTGTGTTTGAATGAATGTAGTATCTAGGACAACCTGGCCGCCCCTGTGTTTGATATGAATGATGGTAATCTAGGGACATGGCCGCCCTGTGTTGAAGGAATGAGTATCTAGGACAACGCCGCTCTGTGTTGAATTGTATACATGAGTATCTAGGACATGGTCCTGCCCTGTTGTTCGAATGACCATTGAGTTATCCTAGGACAACGCCAGCCCTGTGTTGAATGAATGAGTATCTAGGACAACTGGCCCGCCCTGTGTTGAATGATTATGAGTATCTAGGATCATAGGCCAACGCCGCCCTGTGTTGAATGAATGAGTATCTAGGACATGGCTGCCCTGTGTTGAATGAATGAGTATCTAGGACATGGCCGCCCTGTGTTGAATGAATGAGTATCTAGGACAACGCCGCCCTGTGTTGAATGAATGAGTATCTAGGACATGGCCGCCCTGTGTTGAATGAATGAGTATCTAGGACAACGCCGCCCTGTGTTGAATGAATGAGTATCTAGGACATGGAAGCCCTGTGTTGAATGAATGAGTATCTAGGACATGGCCGCCCTGTGTTGAATGAATGAGTATCTAGGACATGGCTGCCCTGTGTTGAATGAATGAGTATCTAGGACATGGCCGCCCTGTGTTGAATGAATGAGTATCTAGGACAACGCCGCTCTGTGTTGAATGAATGAGTATCTAGGACATGGCTGCTCTGTGTTGAATGAATGAGTATCTAGGACATGGCCGCCCTGTGTTGAATGAATGAGTATCTAGGACATGGCTGCTCTGTGTTGAATGAATGAGTATCTAGGACAACGCCGCTCTGTGTTGAATGAATGAGTATCTAGGACATGGCCGCCCTGTGTTGAATGAATGAGTATCTAGGACAACGCCGCTCTGTGTTGAATGAATGAGTATCTAGGACATGGCCGCCCTGTGTTGAATGAATGAGTATCTAGGACATGGCTGCCCTGTGTTGAATGAATGAGTATCTAGGACATGGTCGCCCTGTGTTGAATGAATGAGTATCTAGGACATGGCTGCCCTGTGTTGAATGAATGAGTATCTAGGACATGGCTGCCCTGTGTTGAATGAATGAGTATCTAGGACATGGCCGCCCTGTGTTGAATGAATGAGTATCTAGGACAACGCCGCCCTGTGTTGAATGAATGAGTATCTAGGACATGGCCGCCCTGTGTTGAATGAATGAGTATCTAGGACATGGCTGCCCTGTGTTGAATGAATGAGTATCTAGGACATGGCCGCCCTGTGTTGAATGAATGAGTATCTAGGACATGGCCGCCCTGTGTTGAATGAATGAGTATCTAGGACAACGCCGCCCTGTGTTGAATGAATGAGTATCTAGGACATGGCTGCCCTGTGTTGAATGAATGAGTATCTAGGACAACGCCGCCCTGTGTTGAATGAATGAGTATCTAGGACAATGCCGCCCTGTGTTGAATGAATGAGTATCTAGGACATGGCTGCCCTGTGTTGAATGAATGAGTATCTAGGACAATGGCCGCCCTGTGTTGAATGAATGAGTATCTAGGACATGGCCGCCCTGTGTTGAATGAATGAGTATCTAGGACATGGCCGCCCTGTGTTGAATGAATGAGTATCTATGACATGGCCGCCCTGTGTTGAATGAATGAGTATCTAGGACATGGCCGCCCTGTGTTGAATGAATGAGTATCTAGGACATGGCCGCCCTGTGTTGAATGAATGAGTATCTAGGACATGGCCGCCCTGTGTTGAATGAATGAGTATCTAGGACATGGCCGCCCTGTGTTGAATGAATGAGTATCTAGGACAACGCCGCCCTGTGTTGAATGAATGAGTATCTAGGACATGGCTGCCCTGTGTTGAATGAATGAGTATCTAGGACATGGCCGCCCTGTGTTGAATGAATGAGTATCTAGGACATGGCCGCCCTGTGTTGAATGAATGAGTACTGACATTCAATAAGCCATGCCTTGAAGCAGATCTCATTTGCCACCCCAGAATAAACGCCATGTTTTGTAACCGATATTTGCGAAAGTTTTTATCTAGCTTGTTGATGCGGTTGTCTGATTTGCGTTCATTATCTTCAGTCTGCACTGGTTGTGCTTGCGACATCTGGTGGTGGTGGGTCATGTCGTTTGTCTGCCTACCAACATGTCTGTCTGTCTGCCTACCAACGTGTCTATCTGCCTGCCCACCTAATGTCTGTCTGTCTGCTTACCTACACGACTGTCTGTCTGCGCTTCTTTGGTACATGTCAAAAGTGTCGGAGTGTGTCCAAGCTTCCATCATTGACAACTTGCCTGCCAGGACATTTAGTCTGTTGGTTGCATATCCTCGCACCAGGATAATCCAGGAAAATCAGTTGCCCACAATTTCATTTTTTTTAAATTTATTTGGTTGTTTCTGGATTTGAGGTTTGAAGATTGAGCAGAACCCACTACTGGCAACTCTAATCGCATTCCAGTACGAACCTTGAACCTTGTCCACGTCAGATTGGAAGCACTAGTTGCACTAGAACTAGACTCAAGTTTCGCTCTCGTTTGAGCTCGTTAGTAGTGCATATCCCTGACTGGACCCCGGATCGAACTCCGGATCACTGGCGTGTGAGGCGGATGTGTAACCACTTGACCACGCGACTCACGCTAGACGCGACCAAATTATCACGCAAGAATATCACACCGTCACCCATTGTGGGCGATAGCTCAAAATGTACCCGATCGCCGTGACCGACATCCGTCAGTTTTGAGCTATAGCCCACAATGGGTGACGGTGTGACATTCTAGTATGACAATTTGGTCGCGTCTAGCGTGGTCAAGTAGTTACACATCCGCATTACACGCCAGTGATCCGGAGTTCGATCCCGAGTCCAGTCAGGGATATGCGCTACAGACGAGCTCAAACGAGAGTGAAACTCGAGTCTAGTGCTTCCAGTCTGACGTGGACAAGGCCCAAGGTTCGTACCGAAATACTACCAGCGTTGCCAGTAATGGCTTGTGCTTAATCTTCAAATTACATGTTTACTTTAGTCTTAGGTGAGTGAAGTTTGGCCGGACTTGGCTGGGGGAAAGTCCTGACCGTATTATGAAACCGATGCTATTTTGTCTTTTATTTTGGCGCTCGCTGGCTTTGAACTCAAGCGTAGTCCATACACGCGACGTCTAGTAGCATTTGACTAAATTTTCCGTGTTAATTAGCATTCCCTATTACCAGGGTCCCTCTCCTTCAAGTGAACCCACTCCTTCTTCAGAGATAGGCCTACTTATAATTTACGTTCCCAAGTCAAGGACGAGAAGTCAACAGTTTAGTCCAACTGCCAGGTGTAGGGGATGAACCTGCTACTTCAGCATCAGCACAACCGGATGTTTAAGAGCGAGCTCTCTTATCTATTCGGTCATGCTGACCCCCAAGCCGATATTGCTGGCCATGTTGTATTCCCGTTACTTTTTTATCTTTAAATGTTGCATGCAGGACGCTACAATGGCTCCCGGCCGGTGTTGTCTGTATGCGATTTACCAGTATAAGGGTAAGAGATTCGCTGGTAGGCGTGTTTCACATTCTAACCGTTGACTCTGCCCTTATTTTTTTTTCTCCAGCCTTGATTGATGAGGTCTACGAACTAGTGACCCAGACATTCAGTACTGTCACATCACGAGCCCGGACGGCGCAGTCAGGAGGCTGCTTGGTGAGGCCTGTTTTGTCTTCCTCATCAGAGAGAGAGAGAGAGAGAGAGAGAGAGAGAGAGAGAGAGAGAGAGAGAGAGAGAGAGAGAGAGAGAAAGAGAGAGTACCCGCTCGTGTTTACTTAACTGATTCTCTGCCAAACAAACAGCAGGTTTGGACCAGACATGATACACAATCAAGTGAACAAGTATTATAATGTAAATTTCCGTTCATAACTACTATCTGTCACAATCTCATCCAGGAAGTAAATCTCTTCCAGTCAGAAGTGTGTGTGGATCTGCGTGGCTTTGATTGTGACAGATAGTGGTGTTTGCCAGAATGGCGCACGTGTATCTTACAAATGAGAATGGGGTACCCTTCCGGTTAAAAGATCTGTTTAAAAAAAAGTTAACTGCATATCTTTTACGGGACGCTGCAGTCAACAATAGCATGTTTTGCTGTTGTGATCTTTTGGCAAGTTTACGTTCAGTAGTTTGTTTACCATTGCTTTCTGGACGACCGGCACCCATAAATTTCATAAAAACCAACGCAAGACGGTCTGCTGCCAAATCGTCCACAGCTGTGTTTCGAACGCGGGTATGCGAGACTACGAACTACGTCCACTTTCTGAACTTAGCAGTCAGCGTAAGGTCACCATACAGTGGATACCATCCCACTGTGGAGTCCCCGGAAACGACAGAGTTGATCGATTGGCTAAGGAAGGAGCAAAAGATGTGCCTATTACTTACCACCAAAAGAAAAGAATGATCAAATCAGTCAGAAGGCCACCAAACCTTACTCAAGACGACTCAAGGCGTAAGATGGTGAATGATGGTGGAAATGACCACGTGTTCACATGCACCCACAGTGAACGAACATTTACAGCGCGAATTGGCCTTATCAGTCACATTTGCTACCGCCATGAGTAAACGTTATTATGCCTTTTTGAAGCACAAACTATCGTCTGTCAAGACGGCAAGGTGCCAATGATGAAATGAACAGTACTTGGTCATTGGTTTTTCTGTCTGTCCATGGTATTCTTTGCATTTTCCCCAGAAACCACATTTCTGCAGCCATCGGTTGTTTTTCAGCTGGACAGCTCTTTGTCCAAGTTTCACATCCATACAAAAGAACAGGCTCTATGTATCCCCTCAACACTCTTTTTCTCGTTTCAGTTGCTATCTTTTTATTGGTCAGAATGTTTTTCATCTTGCTAAAGGCAACTATTTTTCACACTCTTAATGCACAGTGAATGGAAATGTACATTATAATACTTGTTCATGTGATTGTGCGCCATATTTGGTCTAAACCTACTTGTTGTTTGGCATTGAATCAGCTAATATATGCGCTATGTTTGTTTTGTTTTCTTACCGTTTATACTAACTCCTATCCCAGTGGTTCTCAACTGGTGGGGAATTCCCCCCCCCCCCCTTCCAGGTGGGAATTTTAGGGTTTCCAGGGGGGGGGGGGGGGGAGAGAGAAGGAAATTAAGATTATTTCAAGATCGCGTTAATACACGAACCGATTGTTACTTGATATTGTTTTTCCCTCCATACTTTACGGTTCTGTACTTCTCGCCCTTCTGAAATTTGTTTTATAACGTAAGTAGACCCGCAAATCACGTTTTATGTAGACGACTAGACTTGTTCTAGTATGTGTTATTAAATTTACCTTCCATTTTTACGTATACTGTGTAGGTGGGGGGGGGGGGGATTTAAAGGAAGGAATTACGAAAAAGGGGGTGGGGGTGACATTCGGAACATATGGTGAAGGGGTGCATGGGCTAAATAAGATTGAGAACCACTGTCTTACCCGGTTTGGATCCATTTATTATTCACTTTGTTTTTATTGTGTCACTTATTGTTTTAGTTGTTACTTGACAGCCAGGTGTGTGTGTGTGTGTGTGTGTGTGTGTGTGTGTGTGTGTGTGTTGTTGTTTGTTTTTTTTTTTGGGGGGGGGGGGTTGTTGTTACCTATTATCATGTTTGGTGTGGGGTGTGATATTTCGGTTATCAGTTAAGTATTTTTGTTTGTACGTTGTAAAAGAGTTTAATTGACATTTTACCTGTGTATGTGTCATTTGTTTGTCGGGCTTGCTTGTAATATATTGTACATTCATGTGTTTTCTATATCGGCTCCATAACAGATCAGTTAGCAGTTTCATCTGTTGCCTATTATTGCTGTTATATTTCTTTTACCAGCGTTCTTTCTGCGAAGCAGATTTTGGTCTCAGAAACGAACCGTGCTAGAATATTTTGGGCGTAGGGATCGCCATTAAGTCATTCTGCGACATTAACTGCTGAAGGTCGTTTTGTTTGCGCTTTTGTAACCGTATGTTTTTCTGTCATTTCAGACACCTTGCCCAGGGAGGACTATTTTTGTTGAACGTACAATATCAAACACTTCAAGGATTACAATTGCCACTTCTATTTCTAAGCAAGATTCCTTCATTGTTTAAACTGTAAACTCACCGAATACATTGTGGTGGCATGCTGATACGACAGAAGGGCGGATGGCGACTGCATCACCAAGCCTATCTTTGGCCCAGGAGACAGAGATCGTTGCCACTCATGCCCGTGTCATCGCCTTTGCTGTCCCCACGGCGTCGTAGAGGTAGAGTCAATGATGTTGCCCAGAGTGAGAGTGATAGTTCTTCATCAACTCCTTCTCCAAGAAAGAACGGCAGCTGTAGCAGCGGAACAGATAATGATGACATCTCATCTCTTTTATCAGTATCCTCATCGTCGTCATCTGACAGACGAGATAGTTGCGGGACGGATGACAGTTCCTCACTGTCATCTACTCCATCTTTACCGGAACTGCTGTGTTTTTCTCAGAGAAAAAGCAACAGCAATGCAGAGCCGGAAGATGCCGTTGAGCAGCGCCCATGTTTTTTGACATCTGCAATTTCTCGTAATAGCGAAGGCAGCCGTAGAGACACCAGCTCTCCGGACGCTGTTCTCGGTGAACCTGCTACACACATCCCCGGTTTACGCAGACGAAGAAGCGGCAACGCTGGCAGTTGCAACGCTGGACACCAAGTGAGAGCAGCAGAGATGGATATATCTAATGTATCCAGAAGTGACCATCAGGAGTTTGAAAATAGCCAAAACACATGCTGTATAAGGTAATGTGAGTTATTTATATGTTTTGTCTATCTGTATTCCTGCCTGATTGCCTGCTGGTCTGTCTGTTGTTACCGTATTTTACGAACTTTAAGACGCTACGGACTATAAGACGCACCTTAATTTTTAAGCAATTTTGTTTTAAAAATAACATTTTTACCATTTTTATATTAATTTCGAGTATAAGACGCACCTGAATTTTGAAGGCAATTTTTTGAAGAAAAAAAGTGCGTCTTATACTCCGTAAAATACGGTATTTTGTTTCGTGTGTTTGCCTTCACTAGCTTTGAACTCACATATAGTCCATACACGTACTACTACTACTTCTAGTGCACTGGACTTATGTTTGCGTGTGGATTAGCTTTCTCTATTACCAGTGTCCCTCACCATTAGGCGAACCCACTCCAACGTCAGAGGTACTTGTATTTTACGTGCCCATGTGAAAGACGAGAAGTCAACATTTTAGTCCAACTGTCCGGTGTAGGGGTTGAATCTGTTACCCCAGCATCATCACTCCGGCATTTTAAGGACGAGCGCTCTTATCCATTCGGCCAAGCTGACCTCATCTGTCTATCTGTCTGTCTGTCTGTCTGTCTAACTGCCTGCTTGCCCGTCTAACTGCCTGCTTGTCTGTCTAACTGCCTGCTTGTCTGTCTAAATGCCTGCTTGTCCGTCTAACTGCCTGCTTGTCTAGCTGCCTGCTTGTCTGTCTAGCTGCCTGCTTGTCTGTCTAACTGCCTGCCTGTCTGTCTAACTGCCTGCTTGTCTGTCTAACTGCCTGTTTGTCTGTCTAACTACCTGCGTGTCTGTCTTGGGTGTGTACAAAGGTTCTGTACATGCTATTGTGTCCAGGCATGCCGGCGAAGGAGCAAGTTACGACAAAGAAAGGAGGAACAGCAGCAGAAAAAAGAAGAGATAGAAGAGAAGGAGAGAGAGAGAGAGAGAGAGAGAGAGAGAGAGGAAATAGGGAGGAGAGAGAGAATGAGGGAGGGGAAGAGAGGGAGAGAAAAAGGAGAGAAGGAGAGATACAAGGAGAGAGAAGGAGAGACAGGGAGAGATAGAGAGGGAGAGTGAGGGCGAGAGAGAAAAAGAGTGATGCAGAGAAGGGGAGAGAGGGGAGAGAGGAGGGAGAGAGCGAAGGAAGAAATAGAAGGAAAGAGAGGGAGAGAGAGAGTGAGAGAGAGGGGAGATAGACGGATAGAGAGGGATATGGAGAGCAAGGGAGAGCAAGAACGAGAAAGAAAGAGTGTGTGTGTGTGAGAAGGAGAAAGAGAGAGAGAGAGAGAGAGAGAGAGAGAGAGAGAGAGAGAGAGAGAGAGAGAGAGAGAGAGAGAGACTTTATTTCGACTATATCTTATTTATAAATTCTTTAAAAACCTCCCTTCTTTGCAATATTTGCCATTTACTAATCTCAACTGAGGCCTTATACTTCAATAAGAGGACATCATGGACATTTCTCTGTGAAATATGGACACTAATTTGCCTACATAATATTACAGTATTAAGCAGCCCATATGAGGAACAAGGCAATGGGTGAAACACTCGGTTCGTTCACAAGTACTAGATTCTGTGTATCAGCTTTGTGTCCATTGTCAACATTGCATTAAACTTGGCCTCTTTGCATGATCAAGTTGAGATGACATAGCGGGAATGGCATTCAGCTTTACATGTCCTTAACGGGATGTCGCAGTTAACTCCAGCATTTATTGGTTATTTGTTAATCTCTAGGTATTATTACTTTCAGCAGTTTGCCATTACTTTCTGTACGGCGGACACTCATCCCATTGTGAAAATCAACCTAAAGTGATATTTAATAGGATGTCGCAGTCAACCTCAGAATTTATTGGTTGCTTGTGAATTTCTAGGTAATATTCGCTCAGCAGTTTGCCTTTACTTTATGTACGGCCGACACTCATACCATTGTGAAAAGCAACGCAAAGCGACCGGCTCCCAAATCGCCAATGGCGAACTTTGAACCCGTTATGTCGGGGTTGTCAAGCTACGTTCATTTGTCGTCAGAATCAGAATTTCGAGGAATCTGTGATTTATATGTAAGGAAACCGTGACCCTCTAGAATTTTTAAGATGAGTATACTTTCATTCGTTCTACGTGAGGCCCGGAAAAATCTTCCTTCACAGTTCTCTCGGTCCTGTCCCACGTCGTCCCAATTTCCACCAGGGTGGAAATCAATTGGGCATGCCGGTGAGAAGACCACATCCTGCTGGGTTTTGTTACAATGTAGCAGGCCCTTTACAAGACTCACTCTCTTCTCGGCCCACTTGGAGACTCTCGATCACCCGCAAGTTCTCCTGCCTCACAGGTTTTTATACCCAGGGTCTCTTGAATGTCCAGTGTCCATCTGTGTGCCGGTCAAGCCCTGCTCTGTCCTCCAGGAGACATGCCTTAGATTACTGTTCTTTAGAAATCATTTTCTCCAATAAATTTATCACCACTGCCCAATTTGACTCCGCCTGAAGAAAGTTGGCTATTAAAGACAATAAAACAAAGAAAATTGAAATATTTTGGTCACTTGAAACGTCACAAAAGTTTGGAGAGAACAATAATGGAGGGATATATGCATGGGAAGAGAGGAAGCGGAGGACCAGTGAGAAGGTGGGTGCAGGATGAGAAGGGGAGAGAGGGGAGAGAGGAGGGGGAGAGAGAAGGAAGAGATAGAAGGAAAGAGAGGGAGGGAGAGAGGGGAGAGAGAGAGGTAAGAAGAGAGAGAAGGTGAGAGAGAGGGGAGAGAGACGGATAGAGAGGACATCTTGCTTATGATCGCGAGGTTTTCCGGAGGGTTGTTATGGGAGCGAGGTTCTGCAAAGAACATGCTTCTAAATAAATGAATGCATGAGTTTCGTCAAAGGGTTATTATATGTCGTAGACATTCTGCCCCTTACCTTATACAGAAATGCTCTTCGGCACATAAAGAAGGGTCCCGCAGGTCGTACAACTATCTCATACAAAGGTATCCCTCCTGTCATACAACTGTGTCCCCCATCTAAGACAGAAGTACACAAAGGTGTCCCTCGCCTAATACATCATAATCATGTCCCACGCCGATAAGCATTGGCGGTCATTGTTTGCCATCTCACACGATCATAAGTTTCAGATCAGGTCTATGGCCTCGTCTAGATTATGCCATGTGGCCAAACCATACAGGCATTATCTCTTTGTCTTTCTCTGTTATTCTGTTTCTGTTGTTGATCTGTTCATTATTCTTATCCCGTTCTTATGCCTTAATGTAGTCATGGGGGGGGGGGGGGGGGGGGGGGGCGCCACGTGCGTGCGTGTGTGTATGTATGTGTGTGTTCTCCGTTATTTTATACGTTGTCTTTTGCGTATGTATATGTTTACTGAAGGCTATTCGCCACAAACGGTCTGTGTTTTCCGTAATTGTGTTCTGTAAAGCTGCATTGCTGGTCTCCGTGGCCAAAAGCTTGCGAACGCGGGTCGTGAGCCGCTTACCAGGCGTTCAAAACGCAGCAGCGACCGATTTGTGCAGCAGACCGTGTCGCGTTGTGTTATAACGTGTTAGTATGGGAGCCGGTCGTTCAGAAAGCAGTGGCAAACTACTGAACGTGGGATTTGCCTGGTACATCAACAGCAGCTGAAAAATGCTGGTGGTAACTGCAACGTCCTGTAAGGGATATGCAACATTTAAAAACAGCTGCATTATTTTGTGCTATTGTTTATTGTCTAATATTAACTTGATAAGCGATGTATGAATGAAATAATGTATGAGATCAGATAGATAAAATGGGCAGGTTGTCAGACGGGCCTACGCGTCCAATTCTTAACTTTTTGAATAATAAAGTTCGTTCGTTCGTTCGTTTGTTCTCTTACTTTTGTCATCAAATTGCCAAATGTCAATTGGTATTCACATTTATTTCTCCCCCTAACGGGTCCAAAAAATCTTGGCTGTATCCGTCTAAAGTTTTTAATCAGTTTACAGCTTTCGTCGGCTTCTTGAAGTGTTGCTAAATTGGTTGTCCTGTGCGTCCGTGCACTTCTAGGCAGTAAATATACTTCCCCGGACATTGGGTATTTCTCATGGCGTCTGCTTATATCCATGCTGCAAATGCTTACTCTAGAATATGTTCTACATAGCACCTTAATGGCATGTTCTCCTTGCAGTCGTGTTGTTTTTTAAATCTGTTTTCAGGCTACATAGAATATGTACTTTTTAATGGATGTCAAAAATTGACAAAGAGCAGACAAGCTGAAACACATCTAATAGCAGTGAGCATGTGGTTTCTGAGGAAAATGCAAAGAATACAACGGGCAGACAGAAAAAGCAATGAGCAAGTTCTACAAAAAGCAGACGAAAACTGTAAACTGATTAGAGAAATTAGACGTAGACTATCACAATTGTTGTTTTGTTTTGGGACATGTTATGAAAAGAAATAAACTGAGAGGAAAAGAACAAGGGTAAAACAGGGAGGTAAATACCCGGATGGCTTGGTCACACGGCATAATCGAGACAAAAGCACAGAGCTGATTCATGACTTAGGTGAACGTGTGAGATGGTGAAACATGAACGCCCACGCGTATCGTCATGGCACATGATGATGATGATGATGATGATGATGATGATGATGATGATGATGATGATGATGATGATGATGATGATGATGATGATGATGATGCTCGGGGTGCTTGGGGCTAGGACAAAATCTGAATCGCTGGCTGTAAAACCAATGCACCAGGCACTAATAAAATGAAAAATAGAAACCTCAAGCTACAGCTTGCAACCTGGAATGTAACAGAGGCTTGATGTTAACTCCCCTTGCCAACCCAATACGTCACGATTGAGCATCTCTCACCGCTTTCAGTCTCAATGCTCAATCGTGCTGTATCTGTTTCCCACTAGATCCTAATAATACCCCAGTACTCCATTACTGTTACACCTCCCCATGTTTGTTAAAGAATTTTCCTTATAAAGGAAAACTCTTTACTCCTACTCCTCTTACTCTATTCCCTCTTTTTCCTTACTTTTTATTGTTCCTCTAACCTTCCCCAAATCAGCTCAAGTTTGAGTAAATAATATATCTTTTAACTCTTCTCCCAGTTATATTGTCAGCTAGTAACCCCCTATATACTTCTTCTTCGATTCTCCTTGGTATAATATCTCCCCTTTCCATTTCCTCAAACTATATAGCTATCCACTATATATTTATATTTTTCTGGTTCTTTCTTGGCTCCTCCTGTTTCCTGTATCAAATATACATATCATAAGAACAGCTCATAAATTCGTTATCGAAATTTTTGACCTTATAAAATTTCTCACTCTTCCAAAACCCAGGACGTACAAAAACAATGTAGTTAGAAAAAGTAAAGAAGCGGTGCGCACCTAGTAAGAAGTATAAAGAATGAATACTCAACATGACCACATGTACATACAGCAATGAATATTTAAGACACTCACATTTACCTCCCTCCAAGCACGTACTTTCCTCGACTCGCCGTCAGATTAAATTTGAACACCAGGAGTCTGCGTCAGCTGAAAATCAGTCGCGGAGTTCAGGTAGCAGAGTTCAGGCAGTCTGTCTCTTCCCCCAGGTAACCTCGTCACTTCTCTTGGGATGCCTGGATAAACTTCAACCCCTGGTTGGGTCCCGACCAGATTTCTAGCCTTTGATTTCACCCCGGGTGGGGTACATCATCGACGTTTTGAGAAGGACTCAGAATTAACAAGCCCAAAAAGGATCAGGATCAGCCAACGGCCTAGCGATAGTCTGACTGCTTCAAACAAAATATGGCCCAAATCAACGGAAGAAACGAGGTATTTATATGCTGTCCTGATATTTCATGATCACCTCCATTAATTTGACTTGATTACACGAACCTTGGAAGAGTTCTGATTGTAGGCGAGTAATTCTTACAGTCTTTAATTTAGCTTTGAAACTTTAATTGGAGGCAAGGGGTCAATTTGAGGGATCTATTGGCAAAATTCTCGCTCACCTGCAAGAAAAAATGTTCAGACTGAATTGACCTTCAACGGAATTCTTGAATTCTTGTTCACCCGACAAAATGTTCAGACTGAATTGACCTTCAACGGAATTCTTGAATTCTTGTTCCCACCGACAAAATGTTCAGACTGAATTGACCTTCAACGGAATTCTTGAATTCTTGTTCCGACCGACAAAATGTTCAGACTGGATTGCTGGATTGCCAAACTCTTGCTCTCTCAAGACAGGATCACTCTGGGCCGGCTTTTCTCGTTCACAACGATCAGACAACCGGACTGCTGGACTGCCCCTTTTTTCCAAAGTTCCGTGAAGTCTAGACATCAAGTTTCAAATCGACCAGACACGATCCTAGAGCAGTCTTGGTCAGCTCCCCGAAACAACGATGTATGGCAGCGGCTTTGGTGGCTCTTCGGAAGTGATAATTCTAGACAACGGCTATGGTAAGCCTCTTGAAAACGTTAAAATTCAGGCACCGGCCATGTTAAGCCTCTTGCGGTAAAAAAAAACTGCAGAACGGCGGTTATACAAGCCTCTTGACGCTAATTTATTTGTTATCTCAAGTCTTGAAAAAGACTTACAGAGGACCACCCCTGGGCGGGCTTTTGGCCTCTGTATTCACAGATAACTGAAATTTACAATTTACTGGCTATCTTTTGACTGCGCCTTATTACGTTCACTAGTTGTTCCACAACGTGCCGCAAGTGTTTCTGGTTACTTATAGAACTGGAGCATGGAACATCTTCTCCGCGATGTTATTCGGCATTACTTCGCGTTGTTTTTTTTTTTTTATATCAACCGGACTATATCAGGTTCGAATCCTCGGTCTTAGGCACCATTTCGAGTTCTGTAACAGAGCAGGAACTCAACAAGACTGGTTGATTTAATATAGACAAAGTTTAATTCATTCTGATGACAAGTCAGCCTCTTCTCCTCTCAAAGGCTTGATGTTAACTCCCCTTGCCAACCCAATACGTCACGATTGAGCATCTCTCACCGCTTTCAGTCTCAATGCTCAATCGTGCTGTATCTGTTTCCCACTAGATCCTAATAATACCCCAGTACTCCATTACTGTTACAGGAACCTAAGAACCACGTGTCTAGGATTTTCCACTGACTTGACGAATATTATCGATGTGAGAAAAACGGATGTGATTGATGCCTAACTCAATCGTCTTAACATTGATATTGCTGGCCTACAGGAGACTCGCCTCGCTGAGGAAAGGTCACTCAGGGAAAACAATTACACCCTTTTTTGGAAGGGTAGAAGGCATGCAGAAAAAATGCAACATGGTGTGGGCTTTGCAGTGAAGAATTCGCTACTGGGTATGATTGAAATTCCAGCTCCTGGTAATGAAAGACTATTATCCCTGCGCTTGGCAACCTCTTGTGGTTTTGCCACCATTATTAATGTATATGCACCGACACTCGATT
Source organism: Cepaea nemoralis (assembly GCA_014155875.1). Lineage (NCBI taxonomy): Eukaryota > Metazoa > Mollusca > Gastropoda > Stylommatophora > Helicidae > Cepaea > Cepaea nemoralis. Next base: position 119,124 of record JACEFZ010010710.1, on the reverse strand, counting down.
CCTCTGATGCTGTGAAGGATTCGTTCTACAAAGAAGGCAATTCCAAAATCCGACTACATTTATATGCTCGGTGATTTCAATGCTCTTGTGGGCAAGGACTCGAGTTCATGGCCAGTGTGCCTTGGAAAATACAACATCGGTCGCATGAATGAAAATGGGCAATGGCTCTGGAGCATTGCACCAGAAATGACCTATGTATTACAAACTCCTTTTTTAAAACAAAAGAGCTGCATAAGGTCACATCCAAGATCCGGCCATTGGCATCAGCTGGATTTCATCATCACACGGAGACAACATCTGAACCATACATCATTAAGTCGAAGTTTTCACAGTGCTGACTGTGATACGGATCATTCTTTGGTTGTTGCAAGAGTTAGACTGAGATCAAAGAGAATCTACACAGCTAAACATAAATCTAGCCCCAGGATTAATATTGTTAACACTCACGATCCTTAAAAGTGCTTTGAGTTTCAACAGCAACTTGAAGACGCGTTCACTGATACATCAGACAATTGTACAGTAAGTGAAAAGTGGGGTAAACTTAAGGAAACTCTTTATAAAACTGCGGTAGGGTTTACGGCACTGTGGATCATAAGAGGCAGGACTGGTTTGCGGCAAACAGCCAGATACTGCAGCCCTTGATTGACTAAAAGAAGATAGCTCTCTTAAGAAACAAGGAAAGAACAACGCGTAACACTCTCAGTGAGCTGAAGCAAGCTAGGAAGGATGTGCAAAAGGCTGCCAGGCAGTGTGCAAATGACTATTAGATCAAGTTATGTGAGTCCATACAAATCGCAAGTGATAAGGGAAACATCAGAAGCATGTATGAAGGGATAAAGAAAGCCTGTGGTCCAATGATCAAAAGAAGTGCACCACTGAAAACATTGACTGGAGTAACCATCACTGATAAGAAACAGCAGATGGTTAGATGGGTAGAGCACTATTTAGAGCTTTACTCAAGTGAGACCAAACTAGCGGATGATGCGCTCAACGCCATAGAGGCCCTACCAACTCTTGACCACCTGGACACACTTCTTACCATAACAGAAGTTAAGTGTGCTATAAATGAACTTGCATCTGACAAGGCTCCAGGTAAGGATGGGATTCCAATAGAGGTAATCAGGAGTGGGCAAGACACACTCACTCTACAGATCCACCAGCTAATAGAGCTATGCTGGCGAGAAGGACAAGTCCCACAGGATTTCAAAGATTCAAGTATCATAACGCTGTACAAGAACAAGGGCGATCGAAGCGACTGTAACAATTATAGGGTATTCCACTTCTGTGTACTGATGGGAAGTATTTGCCAGAATTTTTCTGCGCAGACTTCACGTCCTAGGAGATCAAGTCTACCCCGAATCACTGTGCGGCTTCCGACAAAACCGGTCTACCATTGATATGATATTTTCATTGCGACAAATGCAAGAAAAATGCCGGGAACAAAATCAACCACTGTTTATTGCCTTCATCGACCTCACAAAGGCATTTGATTTGGTCAGTCGTGAGGGTTGTTCAAGGCACTGAAGAAAATTGGCAGCCCACCAACTTTTCTGTCCATTGTGGAATCGTTCTACACAGGCATGAAGGGTATAATCAAGTTTGATGGTACAACTTCAGAAGAGTTGTGTACTATCCCCCACCCTCTTTGGAATATACATTTCACTTCTACTGAAATATGCCTTTCGTGATCAGTATGCCGATATATACATTCACTCACGCTCAGATGGCGGTCTCTATAATGTTCAGAGGCCAAGACCAAAATTAGGAGTGTACTAATCAGAGAGTTACTTTTTGCGGATGATGCTGCAATTACGACCCACTCTGAGGAAGAATTACAGCATCTACTATAGTCCGTTTACTTTCTTCTGCCCCAATATAAAATTCCATATCTCAGTAACCAACTGAGGGGAAATTTTGAGATTAAGCATATACCTTTATCATTATGTCCACCCAACAAAAAAATTTTTGTTCTGGAGATTGTACAGCAGATTTCAATGTTTGTTTATATGCGGTATATAATTTACGGCTCAGAGATTAAGTCCATAATTTTAAAAGTATTACAGCTACACCAAGACACATCCGCGCTTGTTTTAAAATTGTCTCGTGGTTTCCGTTTTGGCACAAACTGCGCGCAGTTAAATTGGATTGTTCAGAGGTGTCTTCAGTGTGGGTTCTTTCATGAAACGTGATTATATAAATAAATCTTACCATTAATATAATATTAATAGCTAATATTTGGATGTGTGAATATTGATCAATGGGATTGAATGTGAAATTTTGTACACTTCTAAGCATCGCTATGAAGTTTTACACATATTTTTGTCAAGAAGCTGATCGCAAGAAGCTGTTTCATACTGTTACAAATCCCGAAAAAAGAACAGTGCATGCGTTGGGCTTGAGTAAACGATCATTTCGTCGATGGGTGCAAGAATCTCGAATGAAACCAACATGCGATAAATAAACGGTAGGTAGAAAGGCAATTGTAGACAGCTTTGACAAGGATGTCATCAGGCGAGTTATTATAAAAATGATGGATGCCAAAGAAACAGTGACTGTAAGAAAACTGAGGGTGTGGTTGAGAAAGAACAATAACATAGAGCTATCCAAAACAACTTTGTGGAAAATTATAAGGACATTAGGTTTCACTTTTAGAAAGTACAAGGGAGGTAGAGATATCCTTTGCGAGCAACTGCATTTAGGAGCCATGAGAAGCAGATACCTACGTGAAATAAGGGAAATGCGCAAAGAAAATTATGACATAGTGTATTTGGATGAGACGTGGATCAACTGCGCACCACACAGATGAAAAGGAATGGCAATCAGTGGATGGAAAGATAAAGCGTTATGTGCCCAGTAGTAAAGGACAGCGTTTGGTTATAGCCTATGCTGGTAGTACTCATAATGGCTTACTACAGAATGATGGGCTCTTGTTCGTATCAAAGCATACAGACAATAGGGATTATCATAATGAGATGAATGGTAATGTATTTAGAGATTGGCTCGAGAATACAGTACTTCCATCTGTCGCTTGTCGTCCCTGGAGGACAGTGGAATCAACAAGCACACCTTTAAGATCATATTACTTGGGAATTATTGACAGACTTTTGTCTACACTCCTCCATTCTGTCTTCTACTCACTATATATATATATATATATATATATATATATATATATATATATATATATATATATATATATATATATATATATATATATCTTTCTCTCACTTATTCCTTCATAACATACCCTGACAACAGTTTCCTCCAACAATTAATAACATATTTATTGTTGAAAAATGTGTCAGTTGTATGTATTGAATGTGTATATGTAATTTGTAGTGTCTTCTATTGTGAGTGCGAGATAGGACTCTGAATGTCTATGCTCTGTATACCATCTCTCATCTGCATACGGCCAAGCCACAAGACATCACACATATATGGACAGCTCTCACCCTGGATGCTCCGCTCCGCTTGAGTCTGGATGTAATCCAATTATAGAAAACAAATGTTCAATGTCTATCACCAGAAAATAATGCGATTAAAGTAAGTCTGGGAACTCCACAGATTTCCCTTGTGGAAGTATTTAAAATCCATCATTGAAACACATCACTTCTGTATAACACTGTCTCTAGATCTACTATAAATGTTTTACACCCTGTTCCAGTTAGTTAATCACCACTTCTTGTAGGCATGGAAACTGTTCGTGAATTATCCAGTGTTTATTGTATATTAGTCTATAGTGCAAATAGAGGCATTTTTAGGTCGCCTTGCCTTCAGCAATTTAACGTCCTATACATCACTTTTTTAACCTTGATTTAATGTTATTTATACAGAGTTCTTTTAGGGGCGATGGGGTATCTCGTCTCACGATTAGAACATGTCTATGTTCTTAGTGGTTCTAGTGACGTACTTTCTCTGCACCAGTGAAGTAACTTTCTTTGCACCAGTGAAGTAAACTTCATTTCTTCTCTGAGTATGTCAAGAGTGTTAGTGGAACCTGTGGGAGATATATTAAATCAGGTGAGATGGGTCTGCTTCATACTACTTCTTATGTGAGAGCCTTTCTCCAGCCGTACTCAGACGCTTCCGAAAGATACTCTGACATAAGACAAATGAGTCCACTAAAGTCTAAATGATTAGCTAAACGAAGGAAATGGTTAAAAACCAAGCACAAACACCTAGTTCCCTATGCTATACTATTACGCTAAGGCTAGATTACCTTATATAATCTATGTTAGTCCATGAATTGAAATATATAAGCACATATGCACTAATATCCCATCGCCTTTAAACAATAAGGGACTATTATTTCTTTTCTTTATTAAGGACACATAGATATTCTCCATCCAGTTTGGGAGCACACACTAACTACAAAAACAAGTTTACACTATTTATACGCAGTTTCCAATTCTCCGTTAGTGTTTGATGTTCATACATCAACAATCAACTTTGCCGTGATTCCCCCATCAAAGGCTTGTGAAGTCACGTATTTGCTCCTGTCCGCTCCGTGCCGTTCCTCCGTTACTCCCCGTTTCTCCATACGCTCGTACATCAATCAGTTTTAACTCTTTGATCAGCGTCTTCGTGTGTTCCCCAACCCGATGTATCCGCGTCTCCGTTGCTTGTCCGATAAGATCGGCAGTCAATGACCCCTCATACTGTATCCTACTTTTATACCATCCGGTCAATGATCTTCAATTTGTCCTCATCTCAGACTGAAGTACTCGATTGTTATTCTGACTAACTCAATAATCTTATTATTCTAGTTTATCAGGGAATCACTAAACTCATAGTATCCCGTGACACCATCCCGTGATAGACCGTCTTGTCTAATCATGGATTATGCATCATATCACAATGTTGTTGCCCAAGAAGACAAAATACCTACGGCATCGAGCACAAAGGAAGCAATAAAGATATGGCTCCGAAGTTAAAATATACCATTTCCAGAAACATATTTCAAGCTACAGTTGTTGTCCCTTGTAAAACAGGCACAAAAAAGCAAGAAATATCAAATCGACAAGTTGATAGAAGAGCATGGCCATAGGTGCTTGAGACTTCCGCCGTATCTTTCTCATTTAAACCCTATAGAACTTGTGTGGGCTAAAATTAAAAGGACAGGTGGCAGCTGCCAATACTACATTCAAATTGTCTGACGTCAAGATACTAACCCAGTCCGCGCTATTAAATATTGATAAAAGTTACTGGAAAAATGTGAGGACCATGTGTTGAAAGAGGAAGAGGACTATTGGAGAAAGGATGAATTGCATTTTATGCAACCGAGAGCAATCATCAACCTACTGGAATCTTCCGACACAGATTAAGGTCTGAGCAGATCGCAGACCTTAATCTACGTGCACACTTATGGAATATGTTGCTCCAACTATTCAGACGAATTGCAGGCCCTACACATTACAGTATCAGCATAATGTCAATGGCAACAGTTTGTGTTCCACAGTGATGAATTTTCAATTCCGCAAGCCTTCAGCGGTGACAAACGACTGTATTAAAAAAAACAACACACACACACACAAACACACACACACGTTAAACGCATTGAATACCAACAGAAGAGTAATATTGCGGTGAAAACTGACATATTGTGGCATAACAAGAAATGTGAGAGCAAACACGTTGTCAAATTAGGGGACATCACACGTGCATACGAATCAATCTATAAACTTCAATGAAAAGAGGACCAACATCTTGGTTGTTAAGAAGAAAGTCCACTACAGAGACACTGAAAACTATTTTCATATAGTGCAAAACAGGTAATCATGTTCCGCCTCTGAACGGTAAACAGCAGTTTCACGAAGACTCAAAGCTGGTCTGTCACCCATGTGTACGTGTGAACAAACTACACAGACAGCTGAACAGATCCTTAAAAATGGAAACATGATGACTAAATTGCTGTATCATTTCTGGTCACTCCATGCGCACATTAACGCACAGCTATTTGGAAGCTTTCACGAACTCAATATAAAAAGCTAACATGAATACATTATCATAATAACATGTACACATTATTAACCAGCAGCTGAAGAAACAAGAAGGAAATGAAAAATAAGGTAAGAAATATATTCCTTCTACTTTCCTGTCAATTTACAAATTATTTACCCCATGCCTCTGTAAATTCTCTGTCTTTACTAATATTACACATTGCACCCCTCTCGGGATTCTCCGTGATGAAGTGGTCAAGCCGTCTGGCTCGGGCTCCAAAGGTTGTATGTTCGATTCCGGGCCGCGTCCTTCATTTCACGAGTGCATTTTTTCGGAGACTCCCGAGGGTCGTCGCTAGAACTACGGAGTTCGTGCTTTGTGTGACGCTTTCCACGCTGCGGAAAGAGACTGAGCCATATGGGATAAAAACCCGGTGCAGTGCAGTCGACCCTGTCGACTTTTAAGCTACTTCTTTTACTGCACCCACTCCCATACGAATCCGGATACGCCTTGCGTCGTCATCTGAATTGGCAGGGATTCATTACTGTAAAAACAAGTTTGTTAGCGAGAAATTACTAGTTTTTCACCAAAACATCAAAGAAATGTCGCCGCATTCGGTGATTTAAGTTGCTTTTGGACTTATCAAAGACATATTCCTAGGGTGGGGGTAAATATAAGACGGCAGGAAAATTTTCATAACTATGCAACAGACAGTTTTCTAAATAATTGATCGTGAATGACGGCATTCATTTCTGGACATACTATATCAGCATTCTCCAATGCTTGTTCTGAATTTGGTTTAACAATTAACAAAAAAGAAGACATAGATTATGTCACAAGGTGCACGTGGGGTACCATCAATCTTTATTGACGACGCCGAACTGGAGATAGTAGACCATTTTACATACCTAGGATCAGAAGTAAATAGTAAATTATCTCTAGATCAGGAAATCAACATCAGGATTGGTAAGGCAGCAACAACAATGAACAGGTTCAGAAAAAGAGTCTGGGAGAACAGGAAGCTTACTGCCAAAACAAAGTCCTCGTCTTCCAAGCCTGTGTCCTTAGTACTCTTCTTTATGGCAGTGAAACATGGACAACTTACTCACACCAAGAGAAACGTTTAAACAGCTTTCATTTCATATGCGGTGTCAAGAAAGAATTTTTTTTTTTTTTTTTAGCATATCCTTTTTACAGGACTTAGCTGTCAACACCAGCATCTTTCAGCAGTATGTTGATCTCTTGGCAAGATTACACTCAGTAGTTTGCCATTGCTTTCTGAGCGGCCGGCTCACATACCCCGTAAGTTACCGATGCGATCCGAACCACTGCTGATTTGAACCGTCATCACGTTACCTGACGAGAGTATACGAGATTACGGAGAAAAGTCATAACCTCTAAGCCACGAAGCCGGCCAACGAAGAATACTTGGTATTAAGTGGCAAGACAAAATCCACAAATACTGAAGTACTGGAAAGATCAGGTTGTGTGACGGTGTATTCCATGCTCAGTTTTCGTAGACTTATATGGATAGGACAAGTTAGAAGGATGGATGATGGTAGAATACCAAAGAACATCGTTTTTGGTGAATTACAGATGGGTAGGAGATCTCAGGGTCGGCCTCTAATACGATACAAAGATGTGTGTAAGCGGGACGTGATTGATACAGGCATTGATAATGCACATTGGGATCGAGTCGCCGCTGAACGTGTTGCATGGAGGGCAACTATCAGAAATGGAATAAGGACAAAGGAGAAAATGATTGCAGACAAAGCACACGCAGAGCGTGAGAGACATAAGATTGTGCAATGATGGCGGAAATGACCATGTTTTCACATGCATCCACTGTGGACAAACATTTACAGCACAAATTGGCCTTATCAGCTACACTCGCCACCGCCATCGCTCGTAGTTATTAAGCCTTTGTAAAGCACAATATACCAAACTATCGTCTGTCAAGACGGAAAGGTGACAAATGTCCACCTTTGACTATACTCACTCAATGAGTTTTTTTTTAAAATACAGACTTGCATCGTAACCATTGCGTGCGATTGGGACGCTTTTTCACCTTTAATAACGCCCGCGGGATAGGCTACATGTACTGCCGGCTCAGCACCTTACCTTCATGCAGCAGAGAGCGAGTAACGGCTAGGCCCTCCCATCAGGGGAATCCCCATTATCCCTCGGATGAGAGCCTTCGAACAAGTATCTGGACCAAGCATGTAGCAGGCTCATCATCTCACCTCTATTTTGTAGTGGGCTAGCATCGGCCCGACTCTGACATCCGGGGGTTATTGACTTAGAGGCGTTCAGCCATATCCCTCAGCAGAGAGCCGTAGAATATGTGTCTGAATCAAGAATGTTGTGGCATCGTGCGTCTGATCGGACTTTGACTGCCTGTCTTCAGTCTACCTGCAAGGCAGCAGGTGTGTTTCTCTCATGATCTGGTTCCCATTCCTTGAGCTGTCCAACATGTAGCTGTGCAACTGTTGGCATAGCTCTTGGGACTGGAACACGCAATCCCCTCTACCAGGACAAGGTGGAAACACATCAGAGGGGGGATTAAGAAGTGATGATAAGGCAGATGCGATGAAGGCCATCTGAGAGCATGTGATTAACGTAGAAGAACAGATAGACTATCATGGTCTAGAGCAGTGGTTCTCAATCGGTGGGGAATTCTCTCCCCCCCCCCCCCCCCCAACGGGGAATTTTAGGGTTTCCAGTGGGGAATTAAGATTATTTCAAGATCGCGTTAATACAAGAAATAATTATTTTTAATTGTTTTTCCCTTTATACTGTACGGTTCTGTAAGTCTCACCCTTCTAAAATTCAATTTAAAAAGTAAGTAGACCCACAAATCATGTTTTATGTGGACGTCTAGACTTGTTTTAGTATGTGCTATTAAATGTAGCTTCAATTATTACGTATGCTATGTAGGGGCGGGGGCGAGATTTTTAGGTAGGAATTATGAAAGGGGGGAATGACGTTCTGAAAATATGGTGAAGGGGGGCACGGGCCAAAAAAGGTTGAGAACCACTGGTCTAGAGAGAATGCAGCAGCAAGGAGTGGTCAGAGGATCTTGTCGACAGTCGTCATTCAGAGGTAAAGCAAAACGGACATGTAAACAGATTGCACCATTAGTACTGGAACTCTACGCTGACTGTTGAAGATGAGGACTGGACACTTATGGGAATGCCCCCGAGAGCAGTTATGTCGGTTCTTGACTCAATTCAACTCAACTCAACCCGAAACTTCGCGCGCCACTATCCCCTAAGCCAGAGCGCCTATTTATTTAAGTTATTTAACACTTTGAAAATGTAGTACGTTCGTTCTGTCTTTCTGTTTCTCTAACTATTTGCCTCGCTGCCTGTATATTGTTTTTAACCCTGTGAAAATAAAGTTCACATGTTTCATTTGTTCTGTCCCACTATTTGCTAGTGTACCCGCTTTTGTGGACGGAGGTTGCATTTCTGTGTAAACGAGCATATATAGAACTGTTTACAATTGTGTACTTGAACTAGCTATTGCCACTACTATGGTAGTGCGATGAGCCTGTAAAGCAACAGCTGGAGTGTTTGCTAATGTTAGCACTAAACTACTTTTAATTTCCCAACCCGGAATCCTATCAGGAATACCCAGCGATTGGGCGTGGCGACAGGTGAAGGTCTACATTAAGATTGGGTCATGACGTCGTGGCCAGGCTATTTTAGCTAATGAGACATAACAACGTATCAACAAAAGCAAAGGGGGAATGATAAATAACATCTACACCGTACACATGTTGCAGATGGTAATTAATCTGTATGTGAGATCTAGACATGTTTTGTGTGGTCTCTGTTGGGTTAATTAATTCATCATTAATTCATATGTATTCATGTGTGTTAATTAAGTTCCGGTGGCAGGTGTTGAAATAACAGTGGCTAATATAATGAAGGAGTTGCTAGGCTGCCAGAAGTATGGCGAATACGGCCAATTTAGCCCTTGTATTTTGCTGTTTTCAGGTATGCATAGTTGTGGCAGAATAATACAAGCAAAAACTGCATTTTATCAATTGAAGAACGTTTTGTGCAATAAGTCGCTGTCCTTGGACGTTAGAAAAAGAGTTCTTGCATGTTACGTAGAACCAGTTTTAACATACGGCCCTGAATCCTGGACAATTAGTAATCTGGCGACAAAAAAAATCTCTGGAAGCCTTGGAGATGTGGTTTTATAGAAGAATGCTGAAAATTAATTGGACCCCAACTTCGTATAGTCGTGTTCCACCTTTTTCAGCTGTTTATAATTGTGTTTCAATTTGTCCAGTTGTGTGTGTATAGTTGCATTCTATTTTCTCCAGGTGCGCATGGTTTTGCTCCACTTTCTCCAGTTGCGTATTGCTGTGTTTCTCTTTCTCCAGTTTCGTATAGTTGTGTTCCACTTTCTCCAGTTGTGTATAGTTGTGTTTCACTTTCTCCAGTTGTGTATAGTTTTCTTCCACTTTCTACAGTTGCGTATAGTTATTTTTCACTTTCCCCAGTTGTGCACAGTTGTCTTCCACTCTCTCTAGTTGCGTATAGTTGTGTCCCACTTTCTACAGTTGCATATAGTTGTGTTCCACTGTCTTATGCTTCATATAGTTGTGTTCCATTTTCTCCAGTTGTGTTCCACTTTGTCCAGTTCGTATAGTTGCGTTCCACTTTCTCCAGTTGTGTATAGTTGTTTCACTTTCTCCAGTTGTGCGCAGTTGTCTTCCACTGTCTCCAGATTTGCACAGTTGTGTTCCATTTTCTCCAGTTGTGCAGTTGTGTTCCACTTTTCCCAGGCTGTAAAGCAACTGCTGGGGTGTTTTTCTAGCGTTACACTAAACAGCTTATAGTTCCCTAAACCTGGAAGATCCAGCCATATCGGGATGACGACGGGAGAAGGAGTCACGTCCCAGATGGGTCTTCTCCCAGAGAGTGTCACTGCGGTAAAGTGCCAAAACATTCCGGGAAGGGAGAACTCTTCTGACGATCAGAAATATCCTGCCGTGCTTGCTTCGCGGTGGAGTTTTTATCACATCAAGATTGGGTCCTGACGTCATAGCTTGTCTGCATTTAGCTAACGAGATATAATAAAGTGTCAACAAAAAAAACGTGGTATGATAAATGACATCTACACCGTACACAAATCGCAAATGGTAAATTAATCTGTATGTGAGATCTAAACATGTTTTGTGCATTTGGGTTAATTAATTCATCATGAATAATAGTTATTCATGTGTGCTAATTAAGTTCAGGTGGCAGGTGCTGAAACAACAGTGGCTAATACAATATTGGGGTTACTAGGATACCAGATGTATAGTGGAAACAACCAATCTAGTTCTTGTATTTTGCTATTTTCATCTGTGTATAGTGGCAATCCAGTTTGCGTTTGTGTATAGTTGTATTCCACTTTCTCCATATTTGTATAGTTGCTGTCTACGTTCTGCAGCTGTATATAGTTATGTATACAATTATATCCACGTTCTCCGATATTGTATAGATATATTCCAATAGTAATTATTATAATAATAACATGAACTCGACCTTGGAGCAAACACATCAGGAAGCCCCCCGATCACGAGAGTCTGTCCACGAATGTTTGATTCAGCTTCTAACCTTTTAACACTTTCCGGGAGAGGAATGAAACGGGTTATGATTCCTGGGTGTCTTTCTCCTGTCCTGCATCCGCTCCCGGATGTGAGGCGTGTTAACTGTTTGTCGCTTTCAGCGAACAAATACACCGCTATGTATGCCTACCCACAAGCCATCTTGCCATTGCGGAGGAGAACACTGAGCGCGGTACACGGTGGCGAACCTAGTTACCAGAGAACCTTTCATTCGACTGTGAGAAATCATGCTCTTTTCCCTCGGCCTCCGCGTCGTCGGTTCGCTATACCACGGTAGACTCAATGGACGCCGAGCTGCCTTTGTAGCACCCCATTTATAGATGAAACAGCCGCAATAACTTTAGCTGTGCAAAGTTGTATTCGATTTTGTTTAGTTGTATAGTCACATTTCACTTTCTCCTGCTGTATACAACAATATAAAAACACAGAGCAGCTTTACAAAAACAAAGTTACCGAAAACAAAGGGTATTGAGGCGACAAGCCTTCATCGACAAACAAAACAAGAAAACACAGCAACATATACAATCTGAGATAACACTACATCGACTACATTAAGGTGTAACGATATAATGAGTAGTATGGAAAACTGAAAGCATATAAAACGTATGCATTCCCATTTCTCCAGCTGTGAATAGTCGTATTCCACTGTTTACAATTGTATATTGTTGTATTCTACTTTCTTCAGTTGTTTATTGTCGTATTCTACTTTCTTCAGTTATGAATTGTCGTATTCTATTTTCTTCAGTTGTATATTGTCGTATTCTACTTTCTTCAGTTTTGTATTGTTGTATTCTACTTTCTTCAGTTGCGTATTGTCGTATTCTACTTTCTTCAGTTGTGTATTATTGTATTCCACGTTTTCCAGTTATATCTTATCATATTCCACATTTCCCACTTATATCTTATCGTATTCCACGTTTTAAAGCTATATCTTGTCTTATTCCACGTGACAGAAGTGAGTGAATTACTTTCCCGAACGCTGCTGGGCGAGCACCCAATTTATCAGAAGTCCAGTCTGAGACCACAATTTGTCAGAAATTGTCGTGTATTATTTTAATGTCGTCCCTGGGGTGAGGGGAATCAACATCGACATCCTTTTAACCCCATTTCATTATCTTGAGGATCTTCTTGATTTATATCCACAAAACCCCGTCGATCTCTGGATCCCTCCCCCTCTCTCTCTCTTTCTACTGTATCAAGTCCCCTCTCGTTCTTTTCCCAAAAAACACTAAACAACACTGGCTCTAACAAAACAACAATTTAGTTTAATAGAGAAAAGTGTCGTGTATGTGCAAAGTGTATGAGTAGAATGTCTGTCGTATAATCTAGTGTGTATGCAGAATCAGACCGAACAGCCAAGGAGCACAGTCTGCTTCATCATTGTACTGGCCATACCACAACACCATATCAGGGACAGAAAACCTCACCCAAGTGATGTGTCTCTCAGGCCACGTGTCGACTTCTTCAGATAGCTCGTGAACACTCCAGATGCCTGGTCTTCAATAGTGGAAACAGTCCAATATTGATCTTCATTCTAACACACACAGTGAACTACTCTGTTCATTAATGTTCTGTGTTCAGAGAATCTCACAACTATTGTTACTGTCACTTTGGAAAAACCTAAATGTTCGTATTTCACTTTTTGCAAGATTTCCCTAATGTTCATACACACTGTTACTGTTCCAGGTAGTTATTGTTACTAGTGTTCCTGGTACAAGTGTTATTTTCAGTGTCCTGAATTTAATGTGATGTAACTATCACTTAATAAACACATTTATAAACATCATTTCCTGCTCAGCAGAGGCCAGGTTCCTGCAGACCATCTGGGTTATGGGCCCAGTGCAAAAGCCTCTCTGTACACTCCTGCCTTCCATACTAGAGCCATCACTTTCTATGACTTTGTTGCTAGCTTCTTGGTAGAATAACGTAGACATTCGAGTGGAACCTGTTGAATAGAGAACAACCAATCAATCATGTGCAATGCCGGAAAGCGTGGGCGGTCATGACTCGCCATTTCACTCGATCACCAGTGTCGTGGATCAGCTCAGTGTTCCTGTCTCGTCCATGCCATGTTGCCAAGCCATCCAGGTATTTCCTCTCGGTCTTCCTCTTGGTCTGTTCCCCTCGATCTTGCCAGTTGTCACTAAGTTCTCCAACCCATTTCTTCTCATAACATGTCCAAAAAATTTTGACTGTCTACGTCTAATTTCTCTAATCAGTTTACGATGTTCATTTGTCTCCTGTAGTACTTGGTCATTGGTTTTTCTGTCTGTCCATGGTATTCTTTGCATTTTCCTCAGAAACCACATTTCTGCAGCCATCAGATGCTTTTCAGCTTGACTGCTCATTGTCCAAGTTTCACATCCATACAAAAGAACAAGCTCTATGTATCCCCTCAACACTCTTTTTCTCGTTTCAATTGACATCTTTTTATTGGTCAGAATGTTTTTCATCTTGCTAAAGGCTACTTTCGCCATGGCGATTCTTGTTCTAATCTCTTCAAGGCATCTCCCATCAGATGTTATAACTGTTCCAAGATAATTGTACCGATTCACTTGTTGAAGAATATTTCCATTTACTTGTATATTACATTGTGGCACTTCTTCCTTCCTACTGACGACCATAACCTGAGTCTTTTTACAATTTAATTCTAACCCCAGTTGCTCACTGTGTGCAACAACCGCATCTACTAATTGTTGCAGGTCCTGCGCATTGTCTGCAATTAATACTGTATCATCTGCATATCTAATGTTATTGATGTTTCGTCCTCCAATGCTGATTCCATTTATATCCTCTACATTTCTGAAAATATTTTCACTGTACAGGGAAAAAAGATCTGGAGACATCACACATCCCTGCCTAACACCTCTCTTAATTGGCTGATACTGTCCCACTTCATTATCAATCCTTATTGCAGCTTGTTGTTTCCAATATATGTTTTTTATAAGTCTAATTCTAATGTCTTTCCCATCAATTTGTAGATCTGCAAGCATATCCACCATGCTGACATGTCTAATGCTATCAAAAGCCTTTGTATAGTCAATAAAGCAAAGATGTATATCCTTGTTTACTTCTATAGCACGTTCAATAACTGTTCGCAGCATATACACAGCATTTACTGTACCCTTTCCTTCTACAAACCCGCATTGTTCTTCCCATATTTCAGGTTGTATTTTCTTCCTCATTCTTTGCATGATAATTCTTAGCAAAATCTTTGTGATGTGACTCATTATACTAATTGGTCTATGTTGATCACATTCCAAGGTTCCTGATTTCTTTGGGATTGCAATAAATATAGAGTTACATAATTCAGGAGGTGTCGTGTCCTCCTTTAAAGTGTCGTCCCTGGAGTGAGGAGAGTCGACACCCACATTATAATATTTTTTTTTTCCCTCTCAATATTCTGGAGAATCCACCAGCTTCCGTCCAACACACTCCATCAGCCTATGGACACCTTTTCCTATCACTCTCTCACTGTCGTACTATGCCCCCTCTCATACTTCCCAACGCAACATACTCAACAACTCTTGCTTCTAAAAATTAATAAAGATTAATTTATTAAAATAAAAGTGTAACGTATATGAGACGTGTATGTGAAGAAAATGTGTGACGTGTTCTATAAAGTGTGTAGAATCGGACTCTCAGACCACAACCCAGTCAGCTGATCCCAGCAAGGATAGACCACAGCACGTTACGTCAGAACATGTACATCTCACCCAGTGCCGAAACCATCTTGCCGGATACTGCTTTGCCTCTGTAGACCTCTGGTAATCCAATTTCATGATCATCCGAAATAGACACCGGTGGTATTAACAGTTAATCATGGACCGGTTGCACCCTACACAATGTCCGTTCCTATCGTTCCTTAAAAAAAACTGCACAAGTCCTTTGTAGTGTGTACACAGTCATTAATGTTAATTGTTAATGTGATTGATCCTCACTCGTGTCTATCTAGCCTCACGTATAATGTCTTGTGTTCTATTACACGAGATTATATAACACTAGGTAACTATTAGACTGTTCTCATTTAGTTACTACTGTCTGATGCTGTGTGGTGCATCAGTAATCATCACTATCTTTGGTGAATCAACTTCCTCCTAGCTTTAGTTACGTTCTGTATGCAACTTTATTGATTGTTGAACTGGTGTTCTTCCGAATGGGATTGGATTCTTTCCCAAAAACTTGTTGAGTTTCCTTGGATCTGGTAGGGAACCTAGGATAGAAACAACACATCTGGTGATAGTACTAGTCACTGATCCTTTCGGCTGAGTGTAAGCCTATCACCTTGCTTAATGATCTTTAGCTAACTAGACTTAGTCATAGAGCAGATTAGCTACCCACCTAGAGCCGAATCAGGCTATGACAAAGAAAAAATCAGCAAACAGAATGCGGAACCCCGCCCACCAGGGACACCTACGGGAAGATCCCAATTATCCCTCATTACTCAATTCTCAACTAGTAAAGCTTATCAACACTTCACTAATCTATTCTTAACTAGCAGAGTTAATATCACTATTCTACTCTAACTAGTTTCCACTAACAGTGCTAATCATCACACTATAGTTTAACAAGGCCACAGTCTATATTAATTAGAACTAATATTATAATAGGTTATACCTTAAATGGCACTACTGCAGTCCTATCAATCATATCTACATCTGCCATTATAGGCACGTGTAAAATTAAGTCACTAATTAACACACGGTAGATATTATTTCCACTAAGCACTGCAGTGCCCTGGCACTCCGACTAGAGCATTTTCAAGTCCCCCTAGTTGGTCCCAACTCGGGTTTATATGGCAAACTACCAAAGTTGGCCACGTGACGTTATCCTTTATGCCCCCACACAGGTGGCACATTGGCAGATCATCCCCTGTCAGGGATCCATCCCCCCTCTGGCTCCCTCCATGTTAGATCTGTCATCACTGGTTTAGATTCCCAAAACAAGCCAGCGAGTTCCTGTATACCCCCAACAACAGTTGCCAATAACCCCGTCAATCTTCTCGATGTTCCGGAAACCCAGAATTGACATATGTACTGTTACTTCCGTGCTAAGTACTTCCGTTTTCCCTCTGATATGTTTATGACTTGTCAAAGTGATATATGATTCAGCGCACTCACTTCCTCCTCACTCACCACCAAATGTGTATATGGGCTGACCTGATGTATCCCGTGCAGCTGTGTTTACTCTGTTAGTACGACTGTTGTGGCCTAGAAAATATACGCCAAGCAAACGTCGGTATTATTATCTGGTTAACTCATGGCGAGCTCGTGACATAGGCCCCCTCTTAAGAGAGTAGTCCATCTCACTCTTCTCCACCATGAGTTAAATCCAGATGATTCATTCCTCTTCTTCAGGAGCTGGGTGTCTTGACAAGAAGTCCGCTCCAACATTTTCCTTCCCAGGAATGTACTCTACTGTGAAATTATACGGTTGAAGTAACAACGACCACCGCATCAAACGTGCGTTGAGCTTCTGAGAAGTAGCCAGGAACATCAGGGGCTGATGATCCGACTGGACCCGAAACTTAACTCCATACAAATATGGCTGAAATTTTTGCACTGCCCATACAAGGGACAAGCACTCTCTCTCGACGGTTGAATAATTCCTCTCCGCCTGTAGAAGTTTCTTACTTGCGTATGCTACAGGTTTCAAAACCGAAGCATCGTCTTTTCCTTCCTGTAACAAAGCGGCTCCAATTCCAATCGCACTCGCATCTGTTCTCAACACAAATGGTTTGGAAAGGTCAGGGAGCTGTAATACAGGTTTGCTGACCAAGGCCTCCTTTAACTGACTATAGGCATTCTCACATTCTGGTGTCCAAATGATTTGGTCCGGGAATCCCTTTTTCAAGGTTTCCGTCAACGGAGCTCCCAGTTCAGTGAAATGTGGGATAAATTTGTGGTAGAACCCACACAACGAGAGAAAAGATCGCACATCCTTCTTCGTTTTTGGCCTTGGTGCATTTCTGATTTTCTCCAGGTTCTTCTCTTCTGGAACAATGTGTCCTGGAGTGATGGTGTGACCTAGAAATTCCAGAGTCTGGTAACCAATCATGCACTTGGTTGGACGAGCAGTAAGCCCTGCTTCCTTGAGCCTATTAAACACTCTCTCCAAGGATTGTAAGTGGTCATCCAGGCTGTCACTGGAAATCAGAATATCATCCATGAATGAGATGATGGATGGATCCTGTAACGGATCTAGTAAAGTCCTCATCATGCGTGTAAACACACTAGGTGCATTGCTGAGTCCAAAGGGCATGACCTTGAATTCGTAGTGTCCACTGGGTGTACTGAAAGCTAACAGTGGTCGAATCTCCGGTTTGACTGGTATCTGATAGTACCCCCGACTCAGATCCACCTTTGAAAAGTACCGAGCCTTATGGAGCCTAGCGAATAACTGAGTTGGATTCGGCAAAGGTTCCACCTGAAATTGTGTATGACTGTTCAGAAGTCGGTAAGTCTATACACAACCTGTGTTCTCCACTTGGTTTGCGTAACAAAACTACCCCCGCATTGTATGGGGATGTGGATGGTGCAATCACGTCATCCTCCAGCAGTTTCTGTATTTCCTCCTCCAGGGCCTTTTCTTTAGAGAATGGCACTGGGTAAACCTTTTGGCGAACAGGCTCCTGTGTGGTCAAAGTCATCTCGAACTCAACCAACCTCGTTCGTCCTGGTTTATCAGTCAGTATCTCCTTATGAGACTTGAGAACCTGGGTTATCCTTTCCCTCTCCTGGGAGGTCAGATCAGGGTTCACTTGCACATCCCTATAGGTTTCCTGGTGTACCAAGGGATATTCCCTGCCCTCGCTGGTTCCCACTTCTGTCTCCACTGCAACTGCCATTGCCATGAGGTGAGCTGCCTTGTCTCCGGGTCTCTCTTCGTATTTCCGCAAGAGATTGATATGGAAAATCTTCGACTTTCCCCGGATCCGGATCTGATAGTTGGTTCTGGATATCACCCTTTCCACGGGAAATGGTCCTTGCCAACCTATCTCCAGTTTGTTGTTTCCCGTTGGGAGTAGCAACAAGACTTTATCTCCCACCTCTAGAGATCTTTCTTTAGACCTACGGTTGTAGTAAGCCGCATGTCTTTTCCTGGCCTTTTTCAAGTTTTGATTTGCCAGAGTCCATCCCTTGTGGAGTTTTTCTTTCAGTTCCTCCACGTATTGATAGGATGAGATCACTTCTTCTGACGTCCCCTCTTCAGTCCAACTCCTCAACATGGCTTCCAACGGTCCTTTGATGGGACGACCAAACAGCAACGTAGCGGGTGGTAGTCCTGTTGAGCCATGAGGAACTTCCCGATAGGCAAAGAGTGCTGCTGGGATATATTCATCCCACCTATCAGGTTTTTCCTGCGCTAGTTTCCTGAGCATTGTCATCAACGTGCCGTTGAAACGCTCTACTTGTCCATTGGCTTGAGGGTGGTAAGGGCTGGTATGTATGTGGTTAGAGTGAAACACCCTAAATACCTCCTCCATGAGTTTTCCACAAAACTGAGATCCATTGTCCGTCAGAATTTGATCCGGAAAGCCTAATCTGGTAAAGGCCTCCATCAGTGCGTCCGCCACTCTTTTCGAGTCAATCGTGGTCAACGGTATAGCCTCACCCCACATTGTACAGCAATCCACCATTGTGAGTATATACATGTTCCTCTTCCTAGTCCTGGGAAGTGGACCCACGATATCGATGGCTACCCTCTCGAAAGGAGAGTTCATGATGGGCATCTCACCCAACACCACCGGTGCTGTCCAGTGTTTCGGTGCCACCCTCTGGCACTCAGGTAATGACTTCACATACCGACGCACATCATCTGTCATTCCCGGCCAATAGTAGTGGCAGGAAATCCGCTGCATGGTGGCGGCAATACCCATGTGTCCACTAAAGGAGATGGTATGCCCCATATGAAGAATCTGGGACCGGTGAGCTTTCGGGACGACCAACTGACCGTATAGGTTGTCTCCCCTTCCTGCTCTCCTGTAGAGTATCCTATTCTTCATGTAGTACTGCCCCCGTCCTGGTGGATCAGCACTTTTCTGCAGCTTTTTGTAGCAAGGACGTAAAGTATCATCCTCACTCTGGGCAGTTCGTAGCTCCCCCGGCATTGGGTTAGTCACAATTGCGTCTGCCTCTTCCGTTTTCGTCTGAGAGCGAGTCTGCATTGCTCCCATATGGATTGGCTCCCTGGGCATTCCCAGAAAGACATACCGGCAACCTAGGATGACTGGAAAAATGGGATCGGTCAATACAGCGGCCTTGATGGTGCCGGTGACGTACCTTGACCGAATCTCCACATTAGCAATGGGCAACTTCATGGTTACAGCACTCTTCTGTGCAGGCTGTATATCCAAGGTTTCACCTGTGAATTGTTCTGGATGTACCAGATCCGCAGAAATCACGGCCTCCCCGTCCAGTCCTGTGTCGTATAAACACTCCACTTGACGACCGTTAACCTCTACCAATTCCACTACAGGTGGTTTTTCCTGGTCTGGAGTCTCTTCCTCGGCCTCGACCTGTTCGGTGGGCTCCACCTTAGGTTTCCCTGAGCACACGACGAATTGAGTGTCTCCTGACTTTCCCCTGCAGTCAATAGCATTGTGCGTGTTTGACTTGCATTGGTTGCACCATTTCCCTGTCCTAGATTTTCTATTGTCGGACTTGAGTGAGCTCTCCTGGTGGCGAGCTTCCTTGTTGACCTTGGCATTTTCCGTGACAACCTCCTTGGAAGTCACTTGACATGCTGCAAAGTGAGGGTTCTTAGCCTTCGATTTGCAGTCCCTCGTATTGTGAGAGGGTGACTTACAAATTGACCACCACTTCTCCGACCACCGTCGTTTAGGTGTAGAGCTTGAAGTGCTCTTGCTTCCCTCCTTCTTCTTCTCTGAACTATCCTCTGATTTTTGCACATAAGGTTCCCACTTTTTGGTTCCTGAGTTTTTGGCTTTCTTCTTGTCATGTTTCTCTTGACTTTTGGAGTTGGTGGAAAGGTTTTCCCCTGCCTCCCCATGTACCTCGACGAACCGTTCTGCTAATTTAGTCACGAGGTCAATACGTTCCGCTCCTTGTTCTCCCAGGAACGTCCTGAGAGGTTTAGACATTTGCTTCTTCAGCTGGTCGACCACCATGAGCTCTTCCAGACTCTCATAGTCATGTGCGAACCCAGCCAAATCCATCCACTTATGGAGATAAGATTTAAGACGCAAACTGTAGGCGGCAAACAACTCTCCGGGTTCTCGTTTCGCTGCTCGAAATTTTTTCCGGTAGGTATGTGACGTAACCTCGAATCGTTTCAGCAGAGCCGTCTTTAACTCGTCATAATTGTTCTCATGTCCTGGTGGCAGGCGAGTATAAACCTCGTATCCGGTCCCGCGTAATCCCTGGGATAGCTTAAGATTCCATTTGTTACGCTCCAGACCCATAGCAACTGACATAGCCTCGAAGCGTTGAAGGTACTGGTCAATCTTCTCTTTGTCCTCCTCGTAGACCGCTAAAGGAAACTTCATAGCATGGTACCCATGTCCACCTACTGGTGTTGATCCTGGGATGGAGGAACCTCCAACTGCTCCCTCAGTTTCTCCATTAGATTGACTCTTCAGCTCGAGTTCCCTCATCCGGTACTCGTGCTCCCTTTTCTGTGCTTCCTGTTCAGCTTCTAATTTCCTAGCTGCTTGCTCAGCTTCAAATTTCTTAGCTGCTTGCTCAGCTTCCAATTTCTTAGCTGCTTGTTCCAACTCCATCCTTCTCAATTCCAGCTCGGCCTTTCGATCATCCCGTTCTGCTTGACGATACTCTCTCTCCACTTCCTGTATGTAATCCGTTAGAGCAGAACCCCGCCAATCCCATTTCTTCCCCCTTTGCCTTTAATTCTAGCTGTGCTAAGTTTAGGGGTGGCCATTATACAGAGAGGTAAGCTAGCAGGTCTAGTACAATATAACTGCAAATTACTATACAGATATATGAACAAGTACTATAAATCTAGATATTACCACACACAGCACATTCACTCAGTGACAAGAGTAGAATCAGGACCACAGACCTATGCAGACGTGTGAAGTGTGAACAGGTAAGATATTAGTCCTAACCCCTATCCACATTCACTCTAGCTGGATTCTCCAAAATGATATCTCCCTCTTATAACTAAGGATCCCGTGTCAAAAGACCCCGTTGTCAGAAGATCCCACTGTCAAAGGTTCCTGCTTGCAGGAGATCTCGCTGTCCAAGGATTCCGTTTACGGGAGATCCCGCTGTCCAAAGATCCCGTTTACGAGAGATCCCGCTGTCCAAAGATCACGTTTACGAGAGATCCCGCTGTCCAAAGATCCCGTTACGAGCCCCCAATAATGTCGTGTCCTCCTTTACAGTGTCGTCCCTGGAGTGAAGAGAGCCGACACCCACATTATAATATTTTTTTCCCTCTCAATATTCTGGAGAATCCACCAGCTTCCGTCCAACACACTCCATCAGCCTATGGACACCTTTTCCTATCACTCTCTCACTGTCGTACTATGCCCCCTCTCATACTTCCCAACGCAACATACTCAACAACTCTTGCTTCTAGAAATTAATAAAGATTAATTTATTAAAAGAAAAGTGTAACGTGTATGAGACGTGTATGCTGAAGAAAATGTGTGACGTGTTCTATAAAGTGTGTAGAATCGGACTCTCAGACCACAACCCAGTCAGCTAATCCCAGCAAGGATAGACCACAGCACGTTACGTCAGAACATGTACATCTCACCCAGTGCCGAAACCATCTTGCCGGATACTGCTTTGCCTCTGTAGACCTCTGGTAATCCAATTTCATGATCATCCGAAATAGACACCGGTGGTATTAACAGTTAATCATGGACCGGTTGCACCCTACACAATGTCCGTTCCTATCGTTCCTTAAAAAAAAACTGCACAAGTCCTTTGTAGTGTGTACACAGTCATTAATGTTAATTGTTAATGTGATTGATCCTCACTCGTGTCTATCTAGCCTCACGTATAATGTCTTGTGTTCTATTACACGAGATTATATAACACTAGGTAACTATTAGACTGTTCTCATTTAGTTACTACTGTCTGATGCTGTGTGGTGCATCAGTAATCATCACTATCTTTGGTGAATCAACTTCCTCCTAGCTTTAGTTACGTTCTGTATGCAACTTTATTGATTGTTGAACTGGTGTTCTTCCGAATGGGATTGGATTCTTTCCCAAAAACTTGTTGAGTTTCCTTGGATCTGGTAGGGAACCTAGGATAGAAACAACACATCTGGTGATAGTACTAGTCACTGATCCTTTCGGCTGAGTGTAAGCCTATCACCTTGCTTAATGATCTTTAGCTAACTAGACTTAGTCATAGAGCAGATTAGCTACCCACCTAGAGCCGAATCAGGCTATGACAAAGAAAAAATCAGCAAACAGAATGCGGAACCCCGCCCACCAGGGACACCTACGGGAAGATCCCAATTATCCCTCATTACTCAATTCTCAACTAGTAAAGCTTATCAACACTTCACTAATCTATTCTTAACTAGCAGAGTTAATATCACTATTCTACTCTAACTAGTTTCCACTAACAGTGCTAATCATCACACTATAGTTTAACAAGGCCACAGTCTATATTAATTAGAACTAATATTATAATAGGTTATACCTTAAATGGCACTACTGCAGTCCTATCAATCATATCTACATCTGCCATTATAGGCACGTGTAAAATTAAGTCACTAATTAACACACGGTAGATATTATTTCCACTAAGCACTGCAGTGCCCTGGCACTCCGACTAGAGCATTTTCAAGTCCCCCTAGTTGGTCCCAACTCGGGTTTATATGGCAAACTACCAAAGTTGGCCACGTGACGTTATCCTTTATGCCCCCACACAGGTGGCACATTGGCAGATCATCCCCTGTCAGGGATCCATCCCCCCTCTGGCTCCCTCCATGTTAGATCTGTCATCACTGGTTTAGATTCCCAAAACAAGCCAGCGAGTTCCTGTATACCCCCAACAACAGTTGCCAATAACCCCGTCAATCTTCTCGATGTTCCGGAAACCCAGAATTGACATATGTACTGTTACTTCCGTGCTAAGTACTTCCGTTTTCCCTCTGATATGTTTATGACTTGTCAAAGTGATATATGATTCAGCGCACTCACTTCCTCCTCACTCACCACCAAATGTGTATATGGGCTGACCTGATGTATCCCGTGCAGCTGTGTTTACTCTGTTAGTACGACTGTTGTGGCCTAGAAAATATACGCCAAGCAAACGTCGGTATTATTATCTGGTTAACTCATGGCGAGCTCGTGACAGGAGGTATATCTCCAGTATCATATAATGTGTTCAGCAGTCTGGTGACTTGATCTAGTCCAAATTCTTCTAAAGCTTTAATCATTTCTGTTGTGATGTTATCTGCACCCGGGGCCTTGCCAGCTTTCATATGCTTAAGAACATTTCGAACCTCCATCTCCAAAATTGGCGGTCCTTCATTATTAAATCTAATATCATACTGTTCGTCTCTGTTATCATCATAAAGGTGTTTCACATAATCTGTCCATACCTGTAGAATCTGGTCTTTTTCTATTATGATTTTGCCATCTTCAGTTTTTAGACACCCTGTTGATGTACTTGTTCTTTTATTAGTAAGTTCCTGAATTCTTTTGTGCACTAATTTGGTATTTTGACTGTTGTGTTGGCTTTCAATTTCTAAGCACTTTTCCTCAAACCATGCTTCTTTTGCCTCCTTACATAATGTTCTGACTTGTCTGTGAATTTCTTCATATTTGACAGAATTATTTTTGTTGAGTCTTCTTGTTTCCATGAGGTGTCAAATTTCTTCAGTCATCCATTTCGTCTTTAATTTTGGAATAGTTGTTTCTGCAGCCACATTGATTGAATTCTTCAACGTTTCCCATTGATCATCCACATCCTGGAATAGGATCTCTAGATCAGACAAAATTTCAAATCTGTTCTGTACTTCTATGTTGAATTTGTTTTGTATTTCCTTGTCATTACTCAATGTACACAAATCATATTTAGTGTTTCCTGTTATATACTTGACTTTCTTCAACTTTATCCTCAATGTTCCTGTGAGTAATCTGTGGTCACTATAACAATCAGCACTGGGAACTGTTTTTGCTATTGTTAATGCGTTTCTAAATCTTCTAATCAGAATGTAGTCAATCTGGTTTCTAATCCTGCTATCAGGACTCCTCCATGTCCATAATCTTCTAGGGTGTTGTTTGAACCAGGTGTTTCCTACAATCATTTCCTGTTCTTTTGCCCACTCTACGAGTCTGTATCATCTTTCATTTCTCTCTCCTAAACCATAGTTTCTTACTGTGTATCTATCTCCTTGATTTCCTACTTTTGCATTGAAGTCCACTATTATGATGTTTATTTCTGAATTTTTACATTTCTTTAAGGCAGACTCTATGCCATTATAAAATTCTTCTACATTATCTTCACTGGATTCTCCTGTTGGGGCATATACTTGAATAATATTTATGCTTAAAGGTCTGCCACTTAATTTAACTAGTAGAACTCTGTCCGACACGGTCCAATATCCTTGAATAGATTTTGATGTTTTCCGGTCCAGAATAATTGCCACTCCCCTATGACGATCTTCACCTCCAGAATAAATCATCTTGAAATCTTCTTCTATCTTGATGCCTGCTCCTGTCCATCTCGTTTCGCACATACCTAAAATATTAATTTTTTCCCTTTCAATTTCTTGTTTTATGTTCTCTAATTTTCCGTCGTTGTTTAACGTCCTAACGTTCCAAGTTGCTAATTTTAACGTCTCTGTCCTTGTCTTGCGATGATCGGTCTTTAAGCGAATCATGATATACTAGGCACTTTTAAAGAGGTAGTTTGCCGTTGCTTTCCTCTATGGCAGTGACCTTACTGGTCGGAGACCGCAGCCATTGAGTCAAGACGAGTTCCTCTGCCTGCCGTCGTGTAACTCGAGGCCATGATCCACAAATATCTGTCGGCTGCCCTCACAATTACATCCACCACCTGCCTTTCGAGGCTTCTTTTGAAAACTTCCAATAAAAGGAACACAATATAACATCACATAATCCACAGGGAAACACTATTCACAGGGAATCCAAAGGAAATCACACGAAATCCAATGAGAAACACTAAATAGCGTCCCTCCGAAAAGTAACGAATAGAGAACACACCTGGTGAAAGCAACTCGATTCTGACTTTTATTAGATGAGTGAAGGCCACCGGCCGCACTCAGAAAAAATAACAGAGAACCAAACTCTGTCATAAGACCGAGGAGCTCATCACTTCGGTCTGAGTCCTGGTAAGACAAGGAAAGACTAAAGGGAACGGGTAGAAACCCAGCAGATGCCCTACTGGAAGATCCTACCATTTCACATTCCATCAATCCCTCCCAACCATCCTCAATCTCCCTAAACATCATCCCACTACATTGTCCTTAACTCACTGAGTTAAATGATATCTCACACCAGCTAGTTTAAGCTACGCGATAGGCTACTGTTGCCGACGCTCTTATAACACATTCTATCACCGCACAGTATTGCACTCTATTCCTAAGAATAATCTAAGTTAAATATATTTAATAGAATAGCATATAGTTATTCCTGTTGTATATGGAGACTATTAAATCACAGACTGGATCGATGTTCGCCGATAATTATCAACAATAGACACGTATAGTCTCTCTCTAAAAAAAAAAAAAAAAAACACATCCGTAGAACTTCACAACTCTAGGTCAACTAACTCAAAGTTGTTTATCTCAACCGTATTTATACTGGGAATAAATGACGTCACAAAACTGTCTAGACGCTAGACCGTCTAGAATCTATTTCTCTCTCCTGTTGTAGACTGGGTGGAAACAACCCGCCGTCTATTTTGCTTTCATCTGGGAACCTGTTTCCCGTACAACAAAAAGTCTTGCCCGCCTGTGAACCAGAGATAATTTCCCTACATCACAAGATCTAGCCGACCTCTGTGCAGACATTCTGTCTATCACTTCAAAGGCTGGCTGCCGCCTTGCAGACGGATGGCGCTATAGTACCTTCTAGAGCAACAACATATTAAAGACATGCCGACTGTGTGTAGACATTTGGGGCGACTTTCTGTCATCGATCGAAACCTGCAAGTTTTTTAATGCGACAGAAATGTAGGGGTCGATGTCACCAACTTAAGTACTATCCCTGGCGAGCAACCCCAATTTGTCATTAATTGACTCCGGACAAATTTTTATGGCTAAAATAAAGATTATGCCCCTGGATACACAAGAGTATAGTTGAGAATGGATCGTTACTATATATAATTAGCTGGTCTTGGTATCCCCAAGGAGTGGGAAAGAGTTAGATGCCTAGATTTATGTCTGCTAATGGTCTACTAGGCAAGGCAGGTCCCACCCCCGGCAAAACTCCCTACTCTGGTGTGTAATTAATTCTCCCACCAAGGTAAGCAAGGCAGTTGCTTCCCTTGCATAAAAATATAACGATTGAACTCTGAGTTGAAACAAACTACAATTCTTTAATACTTATCAAGATAAGAACTGAAAACAGTATTATGTTAGGTGGTATGATGATAATGGGTAATGTTAGTTTACACCAACATTCAAAAGTACAATACATAGCTAATGTGGTTGTGCATAACCTCGGGAATCCCAGCGAGAAGATGCCTCAATCGCATTCCATCAAGCTCCAATAGGCTGCAATAGGTTTAGCCAGGGTCTTCTATTGTTAGCTAAGGACAGCCGGTCGGTATTCTGAACCAGTGTTCTGCCCTGACGCCACTTGGTCCCTCCTCGTTGTCAATGAACGGGACAACCGGATGCTCTTGGTGAAAGCTACGGATACATTTTAAAATTTGTAGTGTCTAAGTTCTACATCAATACAATACTAGGTAGTACACACAATCTCATCCCCATCCTCATACACACACCCACAAAGGCGAACCTGGCAGTGTCTCTCTTCCAGCTTTACTGCGCTCACTCTTCTCTTTCTATCTATATCTCTCTACTACTGTCGAGTCGGGGAGAGCTTTTCCAGTAGTCAAACACGCATGTAGTTACATCTACGGCCTTCCCTTTTAATAGTCTTATTGTGAGAAATGAAATGTCCTAAGTCTATGTCACTTAATCAGACACCCGGTTCCTTGCAGCCGCTCCGTCAAAAGTTGCTTCAGCAGATCAAATGGTCAATGGTGTTATTACACGAGTGTCTGATTGCCGGGCTTAAGTACCAGTCTCTACGCCAGGCCTAAGTGATTTATGATAAACGCTCTTTCACCACACACTGAGAGTGCTAAGTGCACCATATACCCGTTACATATTATGGGTAATGTCTATACTGCTACGCCTCTGTTTGAAACACAACCATGCTAGTAACATATAATATTACCATGGGGTTAACATACTACACGTAGAGCCGACTATGGCAATGTACAATATGCCTATGCACGGTGCTCATAACCCTAGCACACATTATTCATCTTGGTAAGTTACCATATGATACATAAATATATTCAACATATACTAAATATATGCATAGAAAATCATCCCTACATAAGTAGTTTAAATTAATTTTCTACAATAAACTGAGAGATTAATAATTCTCATAGAAGTGACAAACATCTGACACGACAAATGAAAGTCAACAGTATATCCAGAGTATAATAAACGGATGCATATAAACATTAAAAAAATGATGCAAGGAGCATAATCCTAGCATAGTATATTCTTACGTCTATAGTAAGAATAACAAAATTATAGCAATATGCTATATATAGAAAATGAGAAATACTAGTCCTCATTGAAATAACATATATCAGACAGAGGAGATGCAAATCCGCATTTATGCAGCTTTTCCGAATAGTTACTAAAGACAACCATTCACAGACAATACTAAACAGCATAAAATCCCTCCTCAACGATAAATGGAATATTCATTTAATCGCTCCATACCTGATCTTATTTCTGACGTATCTGATTTGAGAAGATCTAGTCAGAATATTTATACTATGTACGACCAATACTCTTATCCCCTTGCCTTTTCCTCTCCTCACTCTGCGTTTATTTCACTGAATAATGCGTCGTGTCATGTCACACCTTTCTCAGGTGAGCGATTTCATTCAGCCGCTGGTCCGTTTCACACGTGTGCCCGGCTGGGAGATTTCATTATCAGCTCAACCCTTCACACAAGTAATCGCTGGACACACATGTTATCAGCTTGAAGGCCCCAAGCAATCTGTGGTTTCCCCGGCGATGTGTTGAAGCGGGGATTTTATCAGTCTTGAATTGTATACCTATTCTCTGCTGGTGAAAAGTACTGGAGTCAAATGTGAACATGTTCAAACTGAGAAACCAGACTGTGGTCGTTTTGATTACATGTGCAATCTTACGCCATGGCTAGTTAGAGAGTGGCCCTGTACAATGGCATGCAATTTTACGTCAGCTTCTTACATGTTGAGAATATCGTTTATTCTTCTGTTCATTCCTCCTTTGTGTTTGTGAAATGAGAGGCATTCTGGAGGAATTGCGGCATTCTATGACACAACCTAGTCCAGTTGTAACTTGTTTTATTCCACGTTGTCCGGGTATATCTTGTCTTATTCCACGTTGATTTATTTGGTTGTTTCGGGATTTGAGATTTAAATATTGAGCACAACCCACCACTGGCACCACTGATAGTATTCTGGTATGAACATCCGGCAGACTGCGCGAAAGAAATCATTCCTGATTCAACGGGCAAGACAGGCGTTTACCTGCAAAGCGTTGTGGAACGTAATGAGCACGGCAAAGCACGTAGAGCGCCCTGGTCATCCACTGCACCTATATTCGTCTCTAGTCGTCTTGACTTGTCCTGCCACTGGATTCAGATGGACTCAGGCGAGAGAGTGAGGTCGACGAATTGCGCAACTCTTCCTCACTTTAATCCAATTCATCGCGCAAGTCATTCTTCATCCAACGTCATATATCACCTTCAAGCCCTGTGGCGATGGGTGAGCGGCGAAGCGGCAGGCGTGGGTACGCTGGCAGCCGTAGTCGCAGACCTGCACACAGGCGTCTCAGGCCATATGGTCGTCTTCTACTGAACGAAGCAGCAGTGGGATTCGGCAGCCCCCTGAGCGACTGAGCAGCCCTCTATAGGAACACACTGCTCACCTCCATAGCAAGAGGAAGGGGCTAGAAAAGGTGCCCTAAACATTTTCTGCTCCATCACTACCTAACCAGCTAACCGCGGTTGGTGGGTACCCTAAACTGCGGTCGACATACAAAGAAAAAACAGGTAAAGCTAAAAGAGCAAACCATATTCCCTTAACAATCGGAACTTGGAATGTACGCACCCTACTTGACAGAGATGGCGAGTCGGGTCCAGAGAGACGAACAGCACTGATTGGGAGAGAGCTGGGCAGGTACAACATCGACATTGCAGCCTTGAGCGAGACACAACTTGCAGAAGAAGGCCAAATCTGTGAAATAGGTGCCGGCTACGCATTTTTCTGGAGTGGAAGGAAAAGCGAGGTAAGACGCCAATCCGGTGTGGTATTTGCCATTAAGTCGGCCCTGGTCGGCAAACTAGCTGGATTTCCAAAGGCTATAAACGACAGGCTCATGACAAATTAATTGCCCCTGCTGAATGGAAGGAAGCATGCAACCATTGTGAGTGTCTACGCGCCGACTATGACCAATGAAGATGATGTCAAGAACAAGTTCTATGAGGACCTGCACAATGTATTAACATCTGTTCCCAAAGGAGACAAACTTATACTCCTTGGGGATTTCAATGCCAGAGTAGGCACGGACACCACCACTTGGAGTGGCATTATTGGAAAGCACTGAGTCGGAAATTGTAACAGCAATGGACTCCTCCTTCTTCAGACATGTGCTGAACACGATCTCCTGATTACCAACACAATTTTCCGTATCCCCATGAGAAACAGGACATCGTGGATGCACCCTCGATCGAAACATTGGCACCTCATTGACTATGTCATCGTCAGGAGGAGTGACAGACAAGACGTTCGGGTGACAAAATCCATGTGTGGTGCCGAATGTTAGACAGACCATCGTCTCATTATCTCGAAAACAAACATTCACATCAAACCACCACGGCGTCCTCAAGGGGTGAAAATGCGAAAAAAAAACTAAATGTCACCTCGCCTAAACAGCAAGAAAATGCAGCCATGTGACGTCAGGGGCACCAACTGGGAGGGGAACTACGGCCCCTAACGTTGAAGACAGAGCCACTCTTTGCTCTGGATAATATACAGTGGAGGTGTACTAGGAGACAATATATCTGAGCCCACTCAACATACAGGGGACTCCTCTCTTATGCAGCAATGCCCGGGGGGTCTCAGCAGCAAACCTGGGTCCTAATGTCACAACTCAAAGATAATGGACACCACAAACATAAACACTGCCCTATCACACAAAACAATCACTAAATACTAAATCAATCCTAACAGAAAAATTCAAAGGCTGTCACTATATTTCGTCGGGGTCGCCATTTTTTAGCCGAGGTAAGAAGAAGGACACAATCATAAGTAAAGACTGATGCTTCCTTCACTACGGTGCTAAGAGGTAGAGAGTAGTTCTGACTTCGTTACGGCCAAAGAAGAAAAGTAGTAAAAGAGAGAGAACCTCACACCGCCCTCAACTACAAAAAAAGATGATAGTAATTAGATAAGGAGATGTACGAGATCTCGGGCAGGGGCC
Source organism: Cepaea nemoralis (assembly GCA_014155875.1). Taxonomy (NCBI): domain Eukaryota; kingdom Metazoa; phylum Mollusca; class Gastropoda; order Stylommatophora; family Helicidae; genus Cepaea; species Cepaea nemoralis. Next base: position 87,854 of record JACEFZ010010710.1, on the reverse strand, counting down.
TCAACTCTGGACAATAACTGTCATATTTGAAGTTCAGACAATGGATTAAGGTGTTAGATTGTGGTAGAAATAGTGATTGTAAAAACTAAAAGAGACTAAACAAACAAATCAAGGACAAATAAACAAGCTCTTTATTTATTCTTTATAACAGAACATTGCATGTCAATAACAGATACAACAGACAACTGTATATATCAAATAACAACAGTGGGTAACCTCTAACCAATCAGCAGCACTTAAGACAACAGGGTACACCAAGTACCACAACACAGGTGTTCCAAACAATAGCTGGATAGACTGACACATTAAAGAACTTCGACACAAGCGACACTGCACAGACAATAAGGCACTACAAAAACATAAGTTACACAACATAAACCCCAAGACGCGACATAAACAAAAGAGTGGTGGCAAAATTTACTATCCCACCAAGAACCCAGGCCTGCTGACACCAACTAGTCAGCCGCTCAGTTTTACCAAGCATTAGTTGACTACAGATCAGCTCAGGGAATTGTTCCCACATCTCACTGCAATCAGAACAGCACTTTTATTCCTACCAACAAGCAGGGCCAACATCTCTCATCAGCACCAACCGAGGTGGCTGACCGCTAATACAAAACTGGCTTCCGATTCCTTTGTTAAGCCGAGTTCCGGCAGTGGCCAGGACCATACGGCTTTCACAGACCAAACTAAGGTGCATTGGTTTGTTGTGGACACCAAGGTGCATCGGTTTGGCGCTATCACAGAAACAGTGCCTCCCACTCCATTATGTGCCAGAGTAAATCTGGACAAAAGTCTGCGTAGACAATAGAAACATCGCCTCCCACTTCATTATGTGCCAGAGTAAATCTGAACAAAAGTCTGAGTAGACAATGGAAACATCGCCTCCCACTCCATTATGTACCAGAGTTAATGTTGGATAAAAATATCGACTATAATGCATTCTTAATAATAAAGTTGCATATCCTTTACAGGACGTTGCAGTCAACACCAGCATTTTACCGCTGTTGTTGATGTCTTGGCAAGCTCTTACGTTCAGTAGTTTACCATTGATTTCTGAACGACAGGCTCCATTACCAACACGTTAAAACCAGCGCGACACGGTCTGCTGCCAAATCGGTCACCGCCGTGTTTTTAACGCGGGTAAGCGGCATTACGAATCTCGTTCGCAACGCCATCGCCACGTAGAATGTCATATTGTGTTCTAAACAATAAAAACACATTCTATCATAAATAATAACCTCATTTATGACCACGATGTTATCGATAGCTTATAGAAAATAGTACCATTGATTTCTTAATTGGGCACAGCTCAATGCGGCGACCTTTTGTTCAGGTTGGTTTCGGGGAGATTAATGTGGCAGCGTACATGTGGTTTAGAGGTAGTACAAGAGAAGAAGTTCGATTCCAGACTAATCTAGTTTGATGGAGTGTCTGTCCGTAATATTCAGTGTAGCGTCTGTCCGTTAGATTTAATGTAATGTTTGTCTTCTGTTAGATTGAGTGCACTGTTTGTCTATTTGATTGACTATACCGTCTGTTTGTTAAATTGCGTGTACTGTCTGTTAGATTGAGTGTACTGTCTGTTTCTTAGATTGAATGTACTGTCTGATTGTCAATCCCTCCCCCCGTCCGTCTGCCTATCTGTCCGCCTGTCTATCTGTGCATCCAACTATCCATCCATCTGCTTATCTGTCTGTCTATCTGTCCGTCCTCCATGCTATCTGTATTCCTGTTTACGTCTCCATCTGTCTAGCCGTAAGCTTGTCAGTCTACCTATTTTTCTGCCTATTTTTCTGTCTGCATGCCCACCTATCTATTGTCCACCTATTGTCTTCTGTCTTCATAGCTATATGTCCGTCTGTCTGTCTAGCTGTCGATATATGCCTGTCTGTCTAGCTGTCGGCGTCTTCCGGTCAAGATGGCGACAGGACGGTTGTGTTGTTTTTTGAGACCGTTACCTTTTTTCGCGTAGGAGATGGATATTTTCATCTCCTACGTGTAATTTGTGTGCCAGGATGTAAAACCGGGAGTTTCTTCTCAAGATCTGCGCAGATGCTACGGAGGTTCGTGCATTGAGCGAAGCAATCCGTGAGTGAATGTTTCGCAGCGTGTGTGTTCTGTGGTGTTCGGCCTTTTCAACTGGCGGAACAATTTGTGTTTTCCTTGCTGACGGCAGTCAACAAAGCAAGACGGCGGGGCCAACGTGGTGGCCGCAAGCGATAAGGTATTCGTGGAGGGGTAAGACGTTTTAGTCTTAAATGTGACTGTCTGGGCCTCAGGTATACTCGGATTCTATATTGGAACTGCGCCAACAGTAAAACAACGAGGCCCTATTCTCGAAAACCTAGTTTACAGGAATGACATTGTAGCAATCCAGGAGACGAGACTGGGTGAGCAGCTACTCCAAATATCGGTTTCAAATATTTCTACAACAGGCGACATCTGGGAATGGCGATTCTCATTCGCGACAGTATGATGGCATCAGAGATAGACATGTCTAGGTGGGACAATGACGACATACAAATACAGGCGGTTAGAGTTTAATCCGGTCTACCATTCGTGTTGGTTAATATTTATGCCCGTAACTCGAGTGTGGATTCCCAGAAGTGGCAGTGCTTAAGTAACATATTAAGTCACGAAAAAAATGTCATGTTCTGTAACGATTTCAACGCTAAAGGCAGATCATGGGGAAACATTTCCTCCAACACACAGGGGTAGGAGCTCGAGACTGTACTTGAAACAATTGACCTGGTTTGTATCAACAGTGGCTGTGTCACCAGTACAGCAAGCCGCCCAGGTGATGAGGACAGTGCTATTGATCTGGCGCTGGTTTCTCCTGCACTCACTACAGTGTGTAGATGGGGTGTCCTAGGGTACCACGGCAGTGACCACCACCTTTGCAGCATATTGGTGGAGAAAGGCAGAACCAGGCAGCACAAGTCAACGGTCAAGACTTTCCAGTATGATAGTACAGGGCAAGATGTGGTGAGTAAAATAAGGCGCGACAAGCGCAGAAAGTTTCAGGGCAGGAAAAAAAGCTGGGAGCAGCCACCCTGGTGGAATTTTGAGGTGGAGAAGGCCTGGATGGATAAGCGTAGTGCTGTAAGGGAATGGCAAAACGCATAGAAGAACACAGTTGCCCATCCTAATCCCTGCATGCACTTAGAAAGAGAGATGCACACAAAAGTAAGCTATTTCAAAAAACTGATTAAGGTGGTTAAAGGTGAAAGATGGGCAGAGGTATGTCAAAGAGTAAGCACAGACAAGTCACTGAAATTGTTCTGGCGACTACATAAAAGCATGAGCTGGGTAGTCAAGAATGAGAGAATTTCTGATTTCCAAGGTGCTGACCTCATCTGGCAGAGGACTGACGAGAACATGGGCAAAGCCGTCTTCGAACGCGATCTAGAGCAGAGCAACCAGACAGACATGAGAGGCCGAAATCTTGCCAAGGGGGTCACCTCAGACAGGTGTAAGACCCAGAACATTTTAGATGAAGACACAGTGACAGTGAAAGAAATCAAGGCTGTGCTTCGACGATTAAAAAACAGCGCTCCAGGGCCAGATGGCATAAGATATGACGGCATCAATAGGTGTACCGACAACGAGCTAGAGAAACTAGCAGACATGTACATCAACAGTATAGGGAGTACTAGCATCAAGGAGGAGTGGTTACACAGCTATCTGATTCCCACACAAACATTCAGGGATATTGAGTAATAACCATGCAGAAAACAATAGGCAAGCTGCTGGAGAAGTTAATTGCCAGAAAAATATCAAGCCAGCTAGAGAGTGTAGCGAAACGCCAGTGGCCCATGTCCTTATGCATTCTTTTATTCTTGGTAAACAGGGGGAAACGGCTTTCGGAAGCTCTCAGTTCTCTTGTTCGCTCAATTCTCCATGAAAGATGGTTCTTTGGGTTATCTTCATACCACAATCGGAGCGAGTATATATTTGTCTTTCCTTTCGGGTAGTCCCGAAGGAGCGCCTTGCGTCAAATGTGCACTGGTGCAGCGGCTGGTCAATTGATGGCCGTGCCAACACCTACCGTTTGATAGTTGCAGCCTGTCCAGTGAGTTAAAGATTACGACAGAGATGCAACATACTACTGAAGTGATGTAAAGGTAAATATGGGTTTTCGTTGGTCCAGGCAAAGCTTGGCCTATAAATATCTATTGTCTTAACGACTGAGAGGATATAGCAAAACAGCAGTCTTGCCATGTTGGGAGGGGGTGACCGTTAGCCGATCTGGCTACGCGTCTTGATCTTGGCATGACAAGGGAACACATCTGAAGAATAAGTGTTACCAAATGATATCGCTTGTTCTTGGCAGCGGATAGACGAGTGATATCTTGATTCCTACGGCTTACCGTTACTTAGTAGCATCTCTCTTTTAGATATAGGCACATTAGATAGCTACGGGGATGGGGTCCACTAATCTATAATCTATCTTCTTGAGCCAGGGGATGCTAGCCACAGGACTATCTCTTTCGTCTGTCACTTGATAGGATGATGTCGGGAGGATAATGGACTCCTCTATCTTACTGAGAGAACCTGAACTTATCTACACTATGGCTTGTGCAGGGCAATGCCGGTACATTGGGGCGACAGCTCAGTCGAGAGCGGCGGCCGGGAGGGGTAGTATCTTCTTTGAATGGGGAAATACACGGTGTGCCATATAACCCCACTTAGGGGGGGAGAAACACACCGATTGCTGGGCACACCACACCACAAGATCTTGGTTGCGAGAAAGGCATGGTTTGCAAGTGAGAGGAAAGCATGGAAATGAATGTGCCCAATAATAATAAAGGCTTGGTATGAGTGTGGAATGTGTGTCTTGTAGACAAAACGTTCCTAGGGTGGACAACCTGACATCACCCAGCTGGAGGTCGACTCAAGCCCTGACGTAGCCAATCCAGGGGCTACCTGACAGGTCAGGCCCATGCATTCAGGTATGATATATACTGCATTGGGTCAAGATCCTATATGTCAAATATATTAACTGAGACCCTATTGGTCTTTAGGATTGTGTGATGCATGAGTCCGCCCAGTCGCTCAATATTGTTTGTTATCTCCAGGGTCCTCTTTTGTTGGACGTGACCAAATCGGACAGTATCCACACAGCTTCTGTGCTAGAGCCAAATACGTCTGATGAAGCCAGGTCAATGTATGAGCCATATCACACATGGTGTGCCTAACTCTGAGAGAGAGGCAAGGGCATATCTTGAGGAAATGACATAGGCCCGAGAACAGTTCAATGCTGGTGGAGACTACGCATGATTATCCTGCATACCCATAAACAATGACAATTTGCAGTAATGGTGCATCTCGGGTCCTTTCATTGACATAGGCCCGAGAGCAGTCAAATTCAAAGTTGTGTCTATGCATGATTATCAGGCCTACCCATTTTGTTCCGGACATGAATAGACACCTATATAGGTTAAGTCCATGAACAATTCCTCAACAACCAGTGGATTTGATTCTACAGAAGCCTGTGGAACTTACACCCAAGTACCGGGGAGGAAGGAGCTTCCAGCACACAGGGTGAGACGTATATGGACAGATCGGACAGTATTTGAAGCTGGGTCTGTGACTATGGCTACTTGAGGCTATGTGCCTGAACTTATCTGTGTGGTGTCTGTTTAGAACTATCTGTGTTAACTGCCTTGATGTTTTCCTGTGCTGTCCTTTATTGATTTAATAAATCAAGTTTTAGTTTATTCCAACGATCACTGTGTTATATATATGGATCAGCCAGAGGAACACGACAGGAAATAGGTCCCTAGGTCGAAAGAAAGAGTGACAGTGAGTCCGGGGAAACGGAGGAGGGTTGGCAGGTAAAGACCTATCCCAGCCAGGGCTATATATAGAAGATTATTTAAACATTGTGACAGGGCTATTTGGGACCCTCCACGTAGCATGTTACAATTTCTGGGGGCCAAGCCGGGATATTTGAAATCCTGGTGGAGTTCTGGCTGATTTAGTGATAGGGGACAGATATTCTTGTCTACTATCAATAGGTTCTGCCTACCGTGCCTGGCTATTGTCTAGACTCTTCCTGACACAGACTGACCGACATACGACGTGTTGTGGTCGTGTAATATATATATTTTGGTTATGTGAGATAATCATTTTCTATACAATTTCTTGGGCACTTTCCCTCTGAGTTTAGGATGGCATCAACTGGGTTTAATGTCGCTGACGTACAGGCTACAGGGCGTGAGATGGGCTATGATGGAGCGGAGTTACAGAAATATGTGCAGGAAGTGGAAAGAGACTTCAGACAGGCTGTGCGCGAAGCCAAGAAAATTGAGGCGGAGGCTAGGAAGATGGAGGCCGAGCAGGCAGTCAGAGACCATGAGTTTCGTATGAGGGAGTTGGAGCTGAAAGCTAAAACGGCCAAGGAAAGCGAGGGTGCAGTTGGAGGCGCAGTTCTACCGGACTCAACAACTTCTGGTGGCGGTCCATATCAGGCAATGAAGTTCCCATTACTCCCGTTCGATGAACACAAAGAGAAGATCGACCAGTATCTTCAAAAATTCCAGTTGATGGCTTTGGCTATGGGGCTGGAACGTGGGAAATGGAACTTGAAAATCTCGCAGGGCCTGAGGGGGACCGCGTACGAGGTCTACTCAAGGTTGCCACCTGGTATGGAGAATGACTATGAGGCTCTGGAAAAAGCATTATTGAAAAGGTTCCAGATGACAGCCCATGCATACCGTCAGCAGTTCAGAAAGTCCAAGAGAGAGCCAGGAGAGATGTTCGCAGCCTACAGTGTCAGACTGAAGTCTTACCTTTTGAAGTGGATGTCATTAGCTGGATTTGCTAACGACTATGAAAGTTTAGAAGAATTAGTGGTCGTGGACCAAATGAAGAGGATGATGCCTAGGCCATTGCAAACCTTCTTGCTTGAAAATGGGGCAGAAAAGTTAGACTTGGTAAATACATTAGCGGAAAGGTATGTGCTAGCTCATGGAGATAATGGGGAATTGTCACAACCCAATCCCCGACCACCAGACACCTGGTCTGGAAAGAAGAAGAACCCTAAAACAGCTCACACCAAGAAGGAGGATCCTTTCGAGAAAGTTCCTATTAAGAAACCCTCGGGTAAGAGTCCACCTGGATCTCCTAAAAGAAAGTGGAGTGAAAAGTGGTGCGCCTATTGCAAATCTCCCACACACAATACGGTTGATTGCCGGCGTAAACAGAAAGACTCTCACTATGCTGCTTGTCTTGTAGAAACCGGGGAAGGGTCTCACAAGGAAGTAGAAGGGAGGGATCTTGGAACAATGATTCAGAAAAACCACCAGTAGTAGAAACGGTACTTGTGAACGGACAACCAGTTGAGTGTCTCTATGACACCGGTCTGCAGTTTGAGGCTGTAATTTCCTCACACTTAGTGAGCCCGGAGCAGCTAACCGGGGAATCTATTGAGATTCAAACGGCGACAAAGAGTGCGGTAGCGATGTCTCTTCCAATTGCGAAGGTAGACATCAAATCTAAATATGTTACCGGCACTATACAGGCAGCCGTTCTGCTAGATCCGATCTTCCCAATGATCTTGGGTTGTCGCTACGTCTTTCTAGGGATTCCAACCGAACCCATGTACGTAGGAGCGATGCAAACCAGATCTCAATCGGAGGATGAGCAGACGCCGGCCTTGATCGTGAATCCCTTGCCTGGGGAGTTACGAGCTGCTCAAAGCCAGGATGCTACTTTGCAACCTTGCTTCAACCAGTTGCCCAAAAGTTCTGACCCACCAAGACGGGGTCAGTATTATATGAAGAATCGGTTACTGTACCGGAGAGCCGGAGTGGAGGATCGCCAGCATGGACAGCTGGTAGTTCCTAAGGCTTATCGGGAACAGCTTCTTCATATGGGACACACCATTTCTTTCAGTGGACATATGGGTGTCGGGGCAACTCTCCAGCGCATTTCCTGCCATTACTACTGGCCAGGGATGACTGGAGACGTGCGTAGGTACGTCAAGTCGTGCCCAGAGTGCCAGCGTGTGGCACCAAAACACTGGACAGCTCCGGTAGTCCTGGGAGACATGCCCATTATGAACTCTCCTTTCGAGAGAGTTGCCATCGATCTTGTTGGTCCTCTTCCTCGGACTAGGAAGAGGAATAAGTACATTCTCACGATGGTGGATTGCTGTTCCATGTGGGGCGAGGCGATACCGTTGGCCACAATCGACTCTAAGCGAGTGGCTGATGCACTGATGGAGACCTTTACTAGGTTGGGATTTCCCAACCAGATCCTAACGGACAATGGGTCTCAGTTCTGTGGTAAGCTGATGGAAGAAGTCTTTCGTATCTTCCAGACTAACCACATTCACACAAGCCCATACCACCCTCAGTCTAATGGGCAAAGTAGAGAGGTTTAATGGTACCTTGATGACCATGCTTCGGAAGCTGGCTCAAGAGAAACCAGACAGATGGGATGAGTATATCTCGGCCGCCTTGTTCGCCTATCGGGAGGTTCCCCATGGGTCGACCGGGTTGCCACCAGCCACTCTACTATTCGGGAGGCCAATCAAGGGTCCCTTAGAAGCCTTATTGAGATGTTGGACAGAGGAAGAAACTTCCGAAGAAGTTGTATCCTCATATAAATACGTCGAAGAGTTAAAGAAGAAACTCCAGACGGGTTGGGCTTTGGCAGCTCAGAATCTGAGAGCGGCCAGGAAGAGACACGCGGCCTACTACAATAGAAGGACGAAAGATAGGTCTCTTAAGGTGGGGGATCGGGTTCTGTTGTTACTTCCAGTAGGTTCCAATAAGCTCGAGATTGGTTGGCAGGGGCGTTTCCCGGTGGAAAGGGTTGTGTCCCGTACCAATTATGCTATCCGGATCAGGGGGAAATCTAAAATCTTTCACATTAACCTCTTAAAAAAATATGAGGAACGATCCGATGGTACTTTTCTTCCACTCATGACTATGGCGGTCGCGATGGAAACTGAATCGGGCGAAGACGTGGATAGGGAGTATCCTTTACAACCTGGGGAAACCTATAAGGATGTACATATAAATCCTGATCTGTCGACTGAAGAAAAAGAACTGGTCATCCGTTTGTTGGAGTCCCATCAACATATTCTTACCGATCGTCCAGGGCGGACAGGGTTGGTCGAGTTTGATATGACTCTGACTACCCAAGACCCCATTCGCCAAAAAATATATCCAGTGCCCTTTTCGAAAGAGAAGGCCCTGGAAGCAGAAATCCAGAAGCTTCTGAATGATGACATCATAACTCCTTCGACTTCTCCTTATAATGCCGGGGTTGTCTTGTTGAGGAAGCCAAGCGGGGAGCACCGCTTATGTATTGATTACAGGCATTTAAACAGTTGTACGACATTCCAAGTTGAGCCGTTACCAAACACAAATCAACTATTTGCCAGATTAAATAGGGCAAAGTTCTTCTCAAAAATCGATTTAAGTCGGGGATATTATCAGATCCCTGTGAAGCCTGAGGTTCGGCCCATGCTCGCTTTCAGTACTCCGAGCGGCCATTACGAATTTAAGGTGATGCCTTTTGGGCTGAGCAATGCACCCAGTGTGTTCACTCGCATGATGAGAATGTTATTAGACCCTTTAAAGGATCCCTCTGTGGTCTCGTTTATGGATGATATTCTCATCGCGTCTGACAATCTGAGTGATCACCTGAGGTCCTTGGGACAGATCTTCCAAAGGTTAGAAGAGGAAGGGTTAACCGCCCGTCCAGCCAAATGCATGATTGGCTATCAATCCTTGGAATTTCTGGGACACACTATTACCCCAGGGGGACTGGTACCGGAAGAAAAGAATATTGAAAAGGTCCGTCTCGCACCCCGTCCTAGATCCAAAAAGATGTTAGGTCTTTCTTGTCTCTGTGTGGGTTTTACCAGAAATTTATTCCAAAGTTCAACGAAATTGCGGCGCCGTTAACCGAGACTCTGAAGAAAGGATCGCCAGATCTTATAATCTGGACCCCGAGCTGTGAAAAGGCTTATGGAAGCTGAAACAGGCGTTGGTGGATAGGCCAGTCCTGCAACTCCCAGATTTGGAGAAAACGTTTGTTCTGAGAACCGACGCGAGTAACATAGGGATTGGGGCAACTCTGTTGCAGGAAGGGCGAGATAATCCTTCGGTGCTGTGTCCGGTGGCATATGCCAGTCGAAAACTGTTACCCGCCGAACGGAATTACTCCACCGTCGAACGGGAATGTCTAGCTCTAGTGTGGGCAGTACAGAAATTTCAACCTTATCTGTATGGAGTACCGTTCAAAGTGCAATCTGACCATCAACCTCTGACGTTCTTGGCAACTTCTAAGAAACTGAACGCGAGGTTAATGAGATGGTCATTGCTCCTACAACCATATCAGTTCACGGTCGAATACATCCCGGAAGGGAGAATGTGGGAGCAGATTTCCTATCACGGCATCCTATGGTTGAATGTGAGGGTGGGGTCATTCGAACAGAACCACTGACAGTAGAAAGTTCGTAGGGTTCGACTTTCTTAAGAGGGGGCCTATGTAGCGAAACGCCAGTGGCCCATGTCCTTATGCATTCTTTTATTCTTGGTAAACAGGGGAAACGGCTTTCGGAAGCTCTCAGTTCTCTTGTTCGCTCAATTCTCCATGAAAAATGGTTCTTTGGGTTATCTTCATACCACAATCTTTACATGGAGCGAGTATATATTTGTCTTTCCTTTCGGGTAGTCCCGAAGGAGCGCCTTGCGTCAAATGTGCACTGGTGCAGCGGCTGGTCAATTGATGGCCGTGCCAACACCTACCGTTTGATAGTTGCAGCCTGTCCAGTGAGTTAAAGATTACGACAGAGATGCAACATACTACTGAAGTGATGTAAAGGTAAATATGGGTTTTCGTTGGTCCAGGCAAAGCTTGGCCTATAAATATCTATTGTCTTAACGACTGAGAGGATATAGCAAAACAGCAGTCTTGCCATGTTGGGAGGGGGTGACCGTTAGCCGATCTGGCTACGCGTCTTGATCTTGGCATGACAAGGGAACACATCTGAAGAATAAGTGTTACCAAATGATATCGCTTGTTCTTGGCAGCGGATAGACGAGTGATATCTTGATTCCTACGGCTTACCGTTACTTAGTAGCATCTCTCTTTTAGATATAGGCACATTAGATAGCTACGGGGATGGGGTCCACTAATCTATAATCTATCTTCTTGAGCCAGGGGATGCTAGCCACAGGACTATCTCTTTCGTCTGTCACTTGATAGGATGATGTCGGGAGGATAATGGACTCCTCTATCTTACTGAGAGAACCTGAACTTATCTACACTATGGCTTGTGCAGGGCAATGCCGGTACATTGGGGCGACAGCTCAGTCGAGAGCGGCGGCCGGGAGGGGTAGTATCTTCTTTGAATGGGGAAATACACGGTGTGCCATATAACCCCACTTAGGGGGGGAGAAACACACCGATTGCTGGGCACACCACACCACAAGATCTTGGTTGCGAGAAAGGCATGGTTTGCAAGTGAGAGGAAAGCATGGAAATGAATGTGCCCAATAATAATAAAGGCTTGGTATGAGTGTGGAATGTGTGTCTTGTAGACAAAACGTTCCTGGGGTGGACAACCTGACATCACCCAGCTGGAGGTCGACTCAAGCCCTGACGTAGCCAATCCAGGGGCTACCTGACAGGTCAGGCCCATGCATTCAGGTATGATATATACTGCATTGGGTCAAGATCCTATATGTCAAATATATTAACTGAGACCCTATTGGTCTTTAGGATTGTGTGATGCATGAGTCCGCCCAGTCGCTCAATATTGTTTGTATCTCCAGGGTCCTCTTTTGTTGGACGTGACCAAATCGGACAGTATCCACACAGCTTCTGTGCTAGAGCCAAATACGTCTGATGAAGCCAGGTCAATGTATGAGCCATATCACACATGGTGTGCCTAACTCTGAGAGAGAGGCAAGGGCATATCTTGAGGAAATGACATAGGCCCGAGAACAGTTCAATGCTGGTGGAGACTACGCATGATTATCCTGCATACCCATAAACAATGACAATTTGCAGTAATGGTGCATCTCGGGTCCTTTCATTGACATAGGCCCGAGAGCAGTCAAATTCAAAGTTGTGTCTACGCATGATTATCAGGCCTACCCATTTTGTTCCGGACATGAATAGACACCTATATAGGTTAAGTCCATGAACAATTCCTCAACAACCAGTGGATTTGATTCTACAGAAGCCTGTGGAACTTACACCCAAGTACCGGGGAGGAAGGAGCTTCCAGCACACAGGGTGAGACGTATATGGACAGATCGGACAGTATTTGAAGCTGGGGCTGTGACTATGGCTACTTGAGGCTATGTGCCTGAACTTATCTGTGTGGTGTCTGTTTAGAACTATCTGTGTTAACTGCCTTGATGTTTTCCTGTGCTGTCCTTTATTGATTTAATAAATCAAGTTTTAGTTTATTCCAACGATCACTGTGTTATATATATGGATCAGCCAGAGGAACACGACAGGAAATAGGTCCCTAGGTCGAAAGAAAGAGTGACAGTGAGTCCGGGGAAAACGGAGGAGGGTTGGCAGGTAAAGACCTATCCCAGCCAGGGCTATATATAGAAGATTATTTAAACATTGTGACAGGGCTATTTGGGACCCTCCACGTAGCATGTTACAGAGAGGCAAGGTGTTTTCCCACCCAACCTGGGAGGATACCGACCCAAAAGAGAAACCTGGACCATTGCAGCAATTTTTGCCGACGATGTTTATGAAGGTTTCCACTCAGGCATTGAAACCTTTGCTGCAGCAATTGATCTGGTGGACGCGTACAACAGAGTACCATTGGATTTTCTAATGCTTCAGCTTCTTGAACTCAAGATAAGTCCGTTCCTCCTTAGTTGGATCGCTGCAACCCTATACCAACGGAAAGTAGTTTTTAGATGTGGCAGTTGGACGTCGGAACCAACAACAATATATCCTGGCCAACTACAGGGATCACCATTATCTCCGGTGCTGTTCAACGCCTACACTGTGAGAATCACCAGCGAACAGATCACTGGACCGGGGAGGACATTGTCATATGCCGACGATGTTTTAGTGTATCGTCAGGGTAAGGATACAGATCAGGTTGCTGTGGAACTGCAAACCGAACTTAAAACGCATAATTACTTGAAGCTGGGGCAATGGTGAACCCAACAAAGGCAACAGTGACATGGTTCTCTTTGAATAATCATATTGTTAACACTCCAACACCAATTGTTAATCTGTGTTCGGAGACTGTAGAAAGAACGCAGGCAATGAATTACCTGGGGATACGTTTTGATCGAGCCTTGCTTATAATGTGCACATAGACCAGGTGATAACAAAGTGAGCAGCGCCATCTATGCCTCCTATACGAGGGGCTGGTCATGTCTGTTTCTGAGTATGCGATGGCGATCCTGACTCTCAGCCATAAGCAGATAGAAAGGATGGGAAGGATACAAAACGAAGCTATGCGCATTATTCTTGGATGTACAAGAGATACAGCATGCAGGGCGATGCGCTACCTTCTTGATTTTCCAACCATTGAAGACAGACTACAAATTTGCAGAGCACGTGCCTACCCCAGAGTCAACGCAAACACACAACACCTATTGCATAGTGAAATTAGGAAGGTGAAGAGCAACAGGTTAAAAAGAGGAAGGTCGTGGATGGGTCAAGCGGAAGACATTCTTCAACAGGTGTGTTCACTTGGGGACTTAGAACCTGGCGAGGAATGGGTACAAGTGCCAACAGATTTCTGTACGTCCTTTTCTGTTTGCATCCAACTAGACAGAAAATGCAGACAAGAAAATCCGGCTGCTGTGGAGGCTGAAGTACAAGCGTTGATTTTCGAGAATTCGTTAGACGGTGATGCCGTCATTTACACAGATGGGTCGATCGCCCGACATGTGAGAAGCTCATGGGCCTTTACGGCGCGGACAGGAGGGAGAATTGTGAAGGAGGACTCTGGTGCTTTTGTTGAGACCATAGGTAGCCTGACTATGGAAGTCATGGCAGTAAGTAAAGCAATAACATGGCTCGAGACACAGACATTCACTAGGGCATGTGTCTGTAACGACCCAATGAGCATGCTCAAGAGGATAGAGACGGGGTGGATCCGAAGAGAATGGTTGCTGTCTCTGGAGCGGTCTCGGCTGGCAAAGATTAGTTTCATCTTCGTGCCAGGGCATGCGGGAGTACAAGGAAATTAGCGGACTGACAAGCTCGTAGGTATAGCTAATGTGGAGGCCGGACGCGCCATGGACCAGGCTGACATTCTGAATGCGCTGCGAGGATTAAGACATTTGCGAGAACCAATTGATGACTACGAATCTACAACCATGGTCAGACTGCGAGAACAGCAAATTAAAATAGGTGTGGCCAAACAAGAACACTGCGCAGGAAGCCAAAGAAGATTGATAAACCAACACAGAACTGGTGTCGTTAGCTGCTACACGCTGCGGACTTGCCGAAGAGAGGATCCGAGCACTTATGGACTGAATGGTTCGATGTGCAATGAGGATGATCTTTCGACTAACTAACTAACTAACTAACTAAACTGTCGGCACATATACCTCTCTGTCTGTCTAGCTGTCGGCGTATATGCCTGTCTCTCTACTTACATGCATATATGCATGTCTGTCTTTCTAGCTACGTGCAAATATACCTGTTTGTCCTTCTAGCTGCATGCATATATGTTACGGTTTCCCACGAGGAATGGATGCGTTTGTGTGGTCTTCTCCTTTTTGGATTAAATTTCCTGTTTATCTACATTCGTACGCAATGGATTTTATATGTTTGTGATCACAATGATGCCGTTCAACTGTTGAACTTGTTTTAAAGTTGCTATATGTGCAGTGTTAGATATAAATGCTAATAATATTGTATTCAATAACACTATGGATAAATTATTCATGGAACAGCGGTGCGTCAGTAGTGATAGCTTGAACTAGCCAATCACATCACTTGGATTTAAACCGTGGGCGGCGCTACAATGTTTCCGTGTATGTTGAAACGTAATATTATGTAATGTAATGATGTCTGTCGAGGAGGAAATTTCTGTGCTGGAGTTACCGGGAGAAAGGGGGCGAAGTAGATCTGAAGGTCGAAGTGGATTACGATCTGCATGTAACAAGAAACTACACACTCAACAAAGAGCGGGCAGTGAAAAGCAAACTAAAGAACTGTTTTAGCTCGTCATCGCTGTCTGTTAAATATATGAATGACGGTAAATGCATCTCTATCACATTCAACAATACAATACATTACGAGGCATTTCGAACATGTCTGATCAATTATTACCATGAAGCCAAAGTTGATTATAGAAAAGACCGACAAGGAGTGGAGGTGGAAGTCAAAATATCATCTCCTCTACACACGTTACATCTGTACCACACGCAAAATAAGATGTTAATACAAGGAGCCAACGCCGTCATTTCTGAGTGGCTCGCGATACAATTCGTCGAAATTGAACAGGCAGCACTGAAACTGACAAGTGACTCGCTAATCACACCTGCCGATTTCAGCACGCTAGTGTCTGCCATAAAACCAACACAGCCTACAGCGGATCACGCTATTGTCAGACAGGAACCATAAAATCAACACAGCCTGCAGCGGCAGTCGTTACAGCATCAGGATATAGTAACAACATACTCCAACATGCCACGACTCAACACAGCAGCAACTCGAACGCAGCTTCTTCTAACCAACCAGTGTTGCTAGCCATTGAATACCCGATGAGGCGCTTAGGGGACAGGTATACAACCACACTGAAAACAATTCAAACCAAATTGAGGTTGCACCATCGGTACTAGATGAGAGCCCAGCTACAAATCAACACTCATGCGGTTGTCAGCAGCATATTGAAAGTTAGAGGCAAGTTTGAAGGTACTTCTAGACGCCACCTACTGACAACACAGACAAGATCGCCAGGATCACTACTTACTATATCAACCTCAAGTCAGAGGTCAGCTCTCCTGAGAGAGGAAAATGGTATACTGAAAGACACTATTGAGACTTTACAACTCGCGCCCACTATTGATCAGGAAGCACAGACTTATAGCTTCGAAACAACACAACCATTCTCTGGGAGCGCCAACTATACAGCCAACGAATACACATCAACAAACAGACAAAGCCATTCAACAGGACTCGACATTTCCCATAGAAGTAAAAGTCAGCAATCGATTTGAACTACCAAAAGAGCAATTGGTAAACGACAGTCAGTACGACGAGACATTGCTGACAGACAACCCGCCTATTCAAGAAACGGCTGGTAACCTGCAAGAAGGCAGTCCACAGCCGGATAATTATCAATGGCAGAAACAACGTGCAAGACGTACCAGAAGCCAGTACATACAGAGACTACCAACTGACTGCACCCACTTGATAATTGGCGACTCCTTGATGAAAGGCATATACAGTGATCGTATGTCCTCATCACACGCCGATATAGCTACAACAATTCCACTTCCAGGTGCAGGGTTAGACAGTCTAACAAACAGTATACGTAGAATGGAAATCAACGAAAGCGTGAAGAGGATTACAATACATATAGGAATTAATGACACTATGAGAAACCAAAATATCACCATTTCTCAGTTACGAAAACTACTAGACTTATTACGCCATAATTTTCCAATTCTAAGTGTTTTTTCTGTTCCATCATACCACCAAGTTATGGCCCTGAAAGTCGACTAGTCGACATAAACAACAACACCCTAGAGAAATTCTGTAATCAGTATAATGTACACTTTATCAACAACACACCATTTTTTTACATCACAAAGAGGCGTGCCAAATATATGACTGTACAGTGACCAGATCCACACATCCACAATAGGTAATAGCTTCCTTGCTAAAAATATCAAATATCCAGAGAGGGCACAAAACATGACCACCACACAAACACGAAGAACATTTACTACTGAAGCCAGTCGAAATACCCCCATCACCCCAGATAAACGTCTGCTGGCGTCTGACCCCTGAACTCCTGCCATTCAAGGTGCACACATGCTACAAAGAATAAATCAACCTCTCCTTCCTACCCACGACCCTCACATGTGAAGGAAATAACTACCAGGAAGATTTCCCTAACCTCACTTCCAACGAACCCTCGTTGCAAGCAGCGGTACACACGCACGGTAGTAATACCACCTTGGCACACCAAGCTCAAGACAGCTATGGGCTCCATAGCAGACAACAAGAGGCTCCGCATCACCAAATTCACGCCAGCAATGAGCGAACAAGCAGGCAACAACAGGTTCCGCATCACCAAGTTCACAGCCAGTAATGAGCGACCAAGCGACAACAACAGGTTCCGCATCATTGGAGTCCAGAACTTCTATACTTGATGCAATTTAGTCCTGCCGCACTGAATCAAGCCCTTATGATGTCTCTACAATACAGACCTGTGAGATAGGATACGTATTAAAAACGGAACCCTATATGCATTGATACCAGCAACAGAGCTTCCTCCTTGAACTTTAATTGCTTACTGTTTAACGTTTTATTTCCCGTGTGGGATACTCCGCTTTAAACAGAGACATTGACTTGTATAGTCATTTATTAATTCTTTTGGATAACAGTTGGTTACTTAGCTTGTGAAGTAGTTTTTTCAGGTTAATTATTTGTTGTATGTTCTTTAATTCGTTTTGTTCCGTGTTTGCATTATATTCGTTGGTCTAATTAGTTATATCGTTATAATATTGTCATTTACATATCGATTTGTATTACTGATATTTTGTAAGTTAATGTAATTGTGATTTTTTATGATCTTGTATTTTTGCTTAACTTTGACTAATTTACACTTTCTTCATGGATGAAATGTCTGAGAAGTGGCAACACTGGCTCAATAAGTCAGGAATACGCCTTGGACACTTAAACATTTGCAGCTTATTTAACAAGCTACCAGAGTTATCTTCTATTCTTAATCAAAATTTTCATTTATTCGGCCTTAGTGAAAGTAGGCTTAATGATAACATTTCAGATGAGGACATCTCTATTAAAGGGTACAAAGTTTTTAGAAGGGATCCCTGTAGGAAACAAGAGACAGGCATAGTAACCTATGTTTCTAATTTACTAAATGCTCACCGTAGGCTAGACTTTGAAACTTGCGAAATAGAATGTATTTGGTTAGAGCTAAAATTTCAAAACCGCACACCCCTGATAATTAGCTCCCTCTATCGAAATCCCAGTGCTGGACACGTCTGGCACGAAAACTTCACTACCATGATGGATGTGGTTTTCGCTTCCGGGAAAGAAACTATACTACTCGGAGACTTTAACATTGACACCAACAAATCCAACATAATATGGGGAAATATAATTGCATCATACAATTTCCAACAAATAGTACAACAAGCTACTAGAGTAACAAAGTCATCTTCAACAGTCATAGATCACATTTATGTAACTTGCTCAGACAACATCATAGAATGCACCGTACCCAATTGTGCAATGAGCGATCACTACCCAATATGCTGCACGTGGTCTAAAAAAGGAATTAAAACTCCTAAACATAAACACATAAGTGTAAAATATAGAAGTTACAAAAATTTCAACCAAAACGCATTTTTACAGGACTTGCTCAGTTCACCTCTAGACAATGTTTATCAGCTTCCTGACCCGGATGATGCTCTGGAATTCTGGATGAAAACCTTTATTGATGTTTTTGATAGACATGTGCCAATCAAGGAAGTTCGAGTAAAACACCACGTCAAGCCACCTTGGATCACACAGGAAATACTTGAAATTATGGGAGACAGAGATAAAGCACATAAAAAGCGGGATCTCAACGCATACCGTACTCTTAGAAACAAAGTTCAATATACCATACGACGGGAAAAGAAAAATTACTTTAAGAACTTAGTAATGGATAAAACAAATAGTAAGGATATATGGAAGGCAATTAACACCTTGACAAACAAGTATAACTTCCGAAATTCTTTACCATCAAATCATATTACATGCGACCAATTCAGTAATTTTTTTTCAAACTGACATAGACCAGTTGAAGGCTTCAATACCTAATTCTCCTTGCAACTTATCTTTACTGTCATCGTTTTGCGAGAATAGATGCTCCCGCGATATTCTTTCCGACATACCGCTAATGACAATCACTGAAGTATTCACTTACCTCAGTAACCTAAAAAACACAACCTCATCTGGGTTAGATGGAATCAGCAACCGGATTCTCCGTTGTGCTGCGCCAGTGATCTTTATATCACTAACCTATGTATATAATCAATGTCTCACCAAATGCCACTTTCCATCAGCTCTCAAAATCGCTAAAGTGTACCCTCTTCTTAAATCTGGTTCATTGGACAATGGTCTCCCGAACAATTACAGACCCATTTCCTTACTATCATCACTATCTAAGCCACTAGAAAAACACATCCATAAAGTAACATTACAGTATTTAGTTCGCAACAAGCTTATTGTTGACAGCCAATCAGGATTTCGACCAAAATATTCTTGCCATACGGCCCTAACAAACATGATAGAAAATTGGCACCAGAATATAAACAACAACAGTCTATGTGGAACTGTGTTTATTGATTTCAAGAAAGCATTTGATATGATAGACCATGTTATTTTAATTAAAAACTTGAGACAATGAAAATTGGCCCTAATGTAGTCACTCTAATATCATCTTTTCTATCAAACAGAAAGCAAGTAGTATCACATAATAAATCTCTGTCTCAAACCACTACCTTCAATATTGGAGTACCGCAAGGCTCTATTCTTGGCCCTCTATTATTTGCCATATATATTAACGATCTACCTTTGCATCTTTCGTCGTCCTGCGATCTATTTGCAGACGACTGTACAGTGTACACAAACGCTGAAAACTGTATTTTACTGGAGTCGTCTTTACAACAAGAATTAAATAATGTAGTTAGGTGGAGCTATTCAAACCGTATGCAAATTAACATCACTAAAACAAAATCAATGTTATTAACAACCAGACAAAGACTTCAAACTCTAAGCTCACACACATCACTTCAACTTCACATCGATAACATGCCAGTAGAAAGTGTAATTGAGCACAAAACATTAGGCCTAATCATTGATAGAAACCTAACCTTTAATTCCCACGTTCAAGCGCTCATTAAACAAACAGCGAAAAAAGTCTACCAACTCGCCAAAATTAAAAACTTCCTTGATGAGGACACAAGGAAACTATTCTATACTTCTCATATACAGACACACTTTGACTACTGCTCTACAATCTGGGACGGTTGTTCTAATTCAAACACCAAGCGACTTTACTCACTCCAGAAACGGGCCATGAGTCTAATTTATAGCAAACATTTATCTGACAATCCTAGCCTGTATAAACGCCTTCAGTTACTACCACTCCGCAAACGCCTGCTTTTCAATAAAGCTAAACTAATTCACAAAATCCTGCATCGGAATGCCCCAAATTACCTTTGGCCATTGTTTAAATATAATGCTAGACACAGTAAACGTTTAAATATATTACACATTCCGAAGCCTAGGATTGACTTATACAAAACAAGCTTAACGTACTCTGCAGCTCAGCTGTGGAACAATCTTCCACAAGAAATCAAAGACATCACCAATCCCTATTCATATAATCGCAAATTACTTCGAACACTATCTCAGTACGGATTACCTTCCCCCTTAATAATAGAGATAATAATAATAACAACAAAACCCTAGTATAACAGCCAGTCCCCTGGTAGGCCAGTATATTCCACATGGCTAATAACAAGTGTCAGACCATTATCTAATGTTACTGTGTCGTGTAGTTTTGATGTTCGTATTTTGCCCATGCCTTTATAATGCATATCTTTTATATTGTTGCTGTTCTCTGTTAGCCTTGAATGATGTGTGAATGAAATAATGTATGGAAGAGAGTGATAGAAGGGCAGAATGTTAGACGGGCCTGCGTGCCCAATTCTTAACCCTTTGAAAATAAAGTTTGTTCGTTCGTTCTGTCTAGCAACCGACATATATGCCTGTCTTTTTGTCTACCTGTCGGCATATATGTCTGTCTGTCTGTCTGTCTGTCTGTCTGTCTGTCTGTCTAGCTGCCGGCATATATACCCGTCTGTCTGTATAGCTGCCTTCAAATATGTCTGTCTCTGTTTCTAGCTACGCGCCCTAATGCCTATTTGTCCGTTTTGCACCTTTTCATGATGACCACAAAAGAAAATCGATGCTTCTGAACTTAGAATCTTGCAGGGAAATTTCTTTTCTTTTTTTCTTTTTTTTGGTTTTGGTTTTAAGAAAACCGCAGATAAAGAAGTACTGTCTGTCTAGCTGTCTGCATAATGTCTGTCTATCTGTCTGTCTGTCTGTCTGCCTGTCTGCCTGCCTGCCTGCCTGTCTAGCCTTCTGCATATATGCATTTCTGTCTGTCTAGCTACATGAATATATGCCTGTCTGTCTGTATAGCTATCGGCTTATACACCCGTCTATCTAGCTACAGACATATATGCCTGCCTGTATGTCAGTCTGTCTAGCTGCCTTCATATATATATATATATGTGTGTCTGTCTGTCTGTCTGTCTATCTGACCCGGCCCGGTTTGGCCAAGCTCCTGGTGGGGAGCATCTCATTTCATTCATATAAGTAGTAATATAAGCTCCCGTCCCGTTCCCAACTATCTGTCTGTCTGTCTGTCTGTCTATCCGTCTGTCTGACCCGGCCCGGCTTCACCCAGTCTCTGGTGGGGAGCATCTCATTTAATTCTTATAAGTAGTCATATAAGCTCCCGTTCCCGACTATTTGTCTGTCTGTCTATCTGTCTGTCTGTCCGATCCGGCCCGACTTCGCCCAGGCCCTGGTGGGGAGCATCTCATTTAATTCATATAAGTAGTCATATAAGCTTCCGTTCCCGTCTGTCTGTCTGTCTCTATCTATCTATATATCTATCTATCTATCTATCTATCTATCTATCTATCTATCTATCTATCTATCTATCTGTCTGTCTGTCTGTCTATCTATCTATCTATCTATCTATCTATCTATCTATCTATCTATCTATCTATCTATCTATCTATCTATCTATATCTATGTTCGGCCCGTTCCCGTTAAAAATATAGATAGAATAGAAGAATAGATAGATTGATAGTAGAAAATATGATTGGAAGAGATCTATCTAAAGTAAACTTACCAAGATATCACGAACAGCCAATAAATGGTGGGCGGTGGGTTGACTGCAGAGTACTGCAAACGATATGCAACTAACTTTCTCTCACAAAAAATTACTTTTTTTTTTTTAAACGAACGAAAATCTTCGCAGGCCCGTCCTACATTCTGCCCTTCTTCTCTATTTCCTCTCATACATTCTTTCATTCAACATCTCTTATGAAGCAATTCTTTGACAACAAAAGAACAATAAGCATTAAAATGCATGAAAAGTAACTCGTTGAGGAAATGTTTAACGTGGGTGTAACGCGCCATACATATGAGAATGTTAAAAAAAATTAATGTACTGTTGAAGAAAAATAAAAAGATGAGTTAGAAAATTTTCACTATTTAAATAAATGCATTATTTTTATGAAAACTTTGAAAATGCCTTAAAGATTATATCATTATTTATTATAACTCATATGCCTGTAAATAACTATAGACAAAGAGTTTATGAATCTTTGAAAACAATGCAAACATCTATATATAAAGTATATAGCAATGATATTAAAAGTTATGCACCTTGAAATAACTTTTCTTTTGTTAAGTCCTCTTGCTATATAAAAATTATAACGTAAATTTAAATATTAAATTTTAGTAAGTAAATAGCTGGAAAAAAAACAAAACTTTGACAGTTGCCTGCACGGGAATGAAAAGAATACATGTAGAAAATTTCATCTCAATCGGATGGACCGTTATCGAACGCATCAAACACATCCCCACCCACCCACATACATCCTATGTATATATATATATATATCTGTCTCGCTACATGCATATATACCCGTCTGTCTGTTTAGCTACCTGCATATATACCTGCCTGTCTGTCTAGCTCCCTACATCTCTGTCTGTCTGTCTGTCTGTCTGTCTGTCTGTCTGTCTGTCGTCATATATACCCGTCTGTCTGTCTATCTGCCGTCATATATGCCCTTCTGTCTGTCTAGCTGCCTGCATATATACCTGTCTGTCTGTCTAGCTGCCTGCATATATACCTGTCTGTCTGTCTAGCTGCCTGCATATATACCTGTCTGTCTGTCTATCTGTCTGTCTGTCTGTCTGTCTGTCGTCATATATACCTGTCTGTCTGTCTAGCTGCCTGCATATATACCTGTCTGTCTGTCTAGCTGCCTGCATACATGTTTGTCTATGTTTCTAGCTGCACGCCTTAGTGCCTCTCTGTCCGTTGTGCACCTTTTCATGATGACTACAAAAGAAAATCGATGCTTTTGAACTTAGAATCTTGCAGGACAATTTATTTATTTATTTGTGTGTGTGTGTGGGGGGGGGGGGGGGGTAAGACAACCGCGGATAAAGAAGATGAAAAATACTGACATTCTACACGACCTGAACATCAAAGAAAACCGACTCGTAAACAGAAAAGTAATTAAAGTTAAAATGTCATGGCAGGGCAGGCAGTCTTGGCCCTAAACCATGGTAGGTAACTTCTAGGATCGAAGCTCCGACTGACGGACAGTAATAGCATTGTTTTTCTGATCCGGCAGCTTCTGTGGGTTGTCTTGTTCCAGGCGTATTATTGTTACCTTTCCTCTGGAGTGAACTAGGCAGGCCGAGAGAGGGATCATGCTGCATGAGCAACACATGGTTTCTACAATTCAGCTCTGGCTTTGTGCTATATAGAGGTATAACTCCATCCCTGGTCTCCGCCATGGCTTGTACAAGTGTAGTTATTGTGCATATTTTGAAGGACAATGTAACAAACTATTTTCTGTCAAGACCTCAAGGTGCCAGTAGTAATAATTAAAGCTAGGGCTCCAGGGAGAAGAAGCAGAGACTAGTCAACACGTTGACGACCACATGGCAGTAAAGACATCATGGGCATGCAAATGCTTATGGCAAGGGAACTGTCGAAGGTCACGAGTCTTTCCAGTCGACTGTAATTTGAATTACATTCTGCAGAGGATCTGCTGCTTGTTGATGCCAAACTATCTAGATGTCTACCCGTGTGTCTGTCTGTCTATCTGTCTGCCAATTTGCCTGTCACAAACCTGTCATAACAAGATACTTTAACATTTCAAGATGGTAGTTAAAATTATCTTTAATGTTACCTTTCCCATTTCAGGATTCATTGCTAAGATTATTTTTCCTGCCTTTCCCTTTTGAGGATTGTTGCCAACATTATCTTTATTTAAGCCTTTCTCATTTCAGGATAGGCGCTAACATTTTCTTTAGTTCTGCCTTTCCCCTTTTAGGATGGCCGCTAACATTATCTTTATTTCTGTTTTTACCATTACAGGATGTCGCTAACATTATCTTCAGCTCTGCCTTTCCCATTTCAAGATAGTTGCTAACATTATCATTGTTTCTGCAATTCCGATTTCAGATACACCTGTAATGATTCAAACAAAAAGATTCGTCAGAATGCGAGAAACGGCGAGTACAAGGGAAATGAATTTTGCATAACAAGCGTCAGCTGTCTGTCCAGTCATAAATGCAGTAACAACAGAGCGAAGAATGTCACAGACACCATATTCAACAACAACAACAACAACAACAACAACAACATGTCAAAAAACGGCAGTTTCTATGACGATAATGACCCTCTGCCCGGGATAGGAAGCAAGAATAGTGGTCAAGATTCACGATGTTTGAATGCAGGACATGGGGTTGTATGCTCTGGTAAGTGCCCTAGAAGCGAGAGTTATGCAGGTTTGGGCAATCCGGAAATATCCTCGTACTGCACCGTCTTACCTTCTTTATCATTTGGAAATAATAATAGTAGCCACAATAACAATAACAACACATGCAACAGACACCTTTGGACGCATCCTCTGGCAGGCAAGATGATGTTAGAAGCAACAGCGGATGCATCTGGTGACATAGAGAACAGAGCTGCCCCGCTTCAAAATCAGAGACTTCCGTCTGCTGGGCCGGTCAAGGCATTCGTGGCATCTAAAGAAGTGCCGAGTCTGGATATCTCACCAGCTGTTACTCTGAGTGGCGTTAAGTGTGAAACTGGGGGGAAGACAGCTCGTGACAACTGTCGGCCATGTTACAGTTCTGCCTCAGCGTCCCTCTTGTCCGAACTAATAACATTACCGGCTTCGCAGCCAGCGATTTCTTCAACAACATCCCGTCCCAGAACTAGAAGCAGAAATAATACAGGAAATAGCTTAAACTACCTTACTGCAGCCAGCCGTTCGGAAGTTCCTAAAGTCGGAACTAACTCTGTTGGCAGCAAAGCCGAGCTACATATCCCAAACACGATTGATAAGAGCCATCTTTCTACATTAAAGCCGTGGTCATCCACGAAAGAATCGTGGTTTCTCCATCATCAGCAACAGCTTACTCAGGTTTCAAAATCGGCACACTTGAGTTGCAATAGTAGTAGCAGCTACAGTAGCAGCAGCAACAGTAGCAGAAGCAACAGTAGCAGAAGCAACAGTAGCAGCAGCTGCAGTAGTGATGACCGCACTGATAGTCTTCATTCTACGTCCGTTTCACAACTCACACCTACATCATCAAATCCTAGTACTGGCACTCAGTATCAGATGTCGCCCTTTGACAACAGCCCACAAACATCACCTAGCCAGCAAACGTCATCCCAACCCGCAGCGCTATCATTTCTCAAGTCTGTTTCGACGCTGTCATCATCTTTCTCATCCTCTTCCTTATCGTCACTAGCGAATGAACCCTCCTCGCCAACCCAATCGACAACTGTCCAGTGTAAGTGGCGAGGCTGTACCTGCGAGCTGGACGCTAGCGACCTGTTGGAGCACATCAGAAAACATGCCGAGCTGCAGGTGGAGAAGAAGAAATACGCTTGCTACTGGGTGGAATGCAAGGTGTTCAACAGACCCTCCTGGTCTTGCTCGTGGCTTGAACGGCATATCATCACCCACAGTGGTCATCGGCCGTTCAAGTGTATACTGGACAACTGCGGGCAGCGGTTCCATTCTCAGGCTGCTTTGGAGAGACATGTTAACAGTCATTTCACAGCCGCAAGCCAGTTCGGGGTCAAATCTAACAGAGCTCGAGAGGTTTTGGGCCGTCGGATGTTACAGAAGAGGAAAATGCACTTAAAGCGCCGATTTGCACACATTGGTGAGTACTGTTTGAGTCATCGAAAAAAGATTTATAATCACGTAAGAAAGATTCTTATGTTTGAATCATTCAAGAAAGATTTGTTTGAATCATTGAAGAAAGATTTATGTTTCAATCATTCTAGAGAGATTTATGTTTGAATCATTCAATAGAGATGTATATATGTTTGAATCATTCAAGAGAGGTGTATATGTTTGAATCATTCAAGAGAGGTGTAAAAGTTAGAAACATTCAAAAAATATTCATGTTTGAAGTATTTAAGAAATATGTATACTTGAATAATTCAATAACGACTAATCATGCGTGTGTGAGTCAGTCAGGAAAGATTTACGTTTAATCATTCAGGAAAGATTTGTTTGATCATTCAGGAAGGATTTATGTTTGATAATTCAGGAAAGATTCATGGTTTATCATTCAGTAAAGATTTATCTTTGATCTTTCAGGAAAGATGTATGTTTTGATCATTTAAGAAAGATTTATGTTTGATCATTCAGGATGAATTCGTATGTTTGCATCATTTAAGAAATATTATGTTTTGATCACCCAAGGAAGATTTTACATGTTTAAATCGTTCATGAACAATGTATATGTTCTAATAAATCAAGAAACTCGAGTATTTGAATCACACAAGAAAAATTAGCGCTTGACACATTCAAGAAAGATTTAAATGTTTTAACAATTCAAGAAAGAATACGTTTTCAACAATTCAAGAATTTTAAATCACGCGTGAAAGATATCATTTTGTTAAAAAACGAAATGTTTGACTCGGTCACGAAAGATTTATGTATTTCAAAACAGTGTTTCCCTGCTGTGAATCTGAATAATGAAGACAGAAACAATATATTGCATGATTTATTGCCTGGTATATATTGCTGTATCTCGTTAAGTGTATACTACACACACATGAGCGCGCGTGCGCACGCGCGCGCACACACACACACACACACACACACAAATGTTTAACATATAATTTAAAAAACGTAATGCATTTTTTCACCTGAAATACAGAAACAAAACTACAACATTGTCAAGATTCACTGTCGTCACGGGATTTGTAAAGAAACTCTCATGTCAATTTGATTACATAGTTTTGGGTTACATGCGTGTACAGCATATGCCTTGACATATCTCGGTAACTTTTGATTATGTCTAGTGAACAGTACATTGACATTCTCTTTTCTGCCACATAGATGACTCTGGGGACAAAGTGAACTTACAAAACTGTCTGGGGACAAAGCGAGATTAGATAACTATCTGGGACGGAGCGAATTTGGACAATTGGGTACAGAGCGACCTTAGATAACTGTCTAGGGGAACAACCAACATAATAACTCTGAGAACAGAGCGACCTTAGATAACTGGGTACACAGCGACCTTAGATAACTGTCTTGGGGAACAACCAACATAACTCTGAGAACAGAGCGACCTTAGATAACTGGGTACACAGCGACCTTAGATAACTGTCTAGGGGAACAACCAACATAACTCTGAGAACAGAGCGACCTTAGATAACTGGGTACACAGCGACCTTAGATAACTGTCTAGGGGAACAACCAACATAACTCTGAGAACAGAGCGACCTTAGATAACTGGGTACACAGCGACCTTAGATAACTGTCTAGGGGAACAACCAACATAACTCTGAGAACAGAGCGACCTTAGATAACTGGGTACACAGCGACCTTAGATAACTGTCTAGGGGAACAACCAACATAACTCTGAGAACAGAGCGACCTTAGATAACTGGGGAGAGAGCGACCTGAGATAACTAAACTGTCTGTGAATGGAGCGAGGTTAGGTAACTGGGGGAGTTAAACAGAACGAGTTCAGATAACTGTTTAGGGGACAGAACGAGCTTAGATAACTAGGGATAGTTCGAATTTAGATAACTGTTTAAGGGGCAGAGCAAACTTAGATAACTGGGGACAGAACGAGCTTAGAGAACAGAGGAGAACACGAGCTAGGACATTTGGGGACAACATGAACCTATGAAGATTGGGAAAAAAATAAGTTTAGACAACTGGGGACATGAGCTTAGATAACGGGACACAACGAGCGCAGACAACGGATAAAAGCAGGCTTAGACAACTGGGGACAAAACGAGGTTATGACAACTGGGGACAAAATGAGCTTATAACAACTGGGGACAAAACGAGCTTATGACAACTGGGGACAAAACGAGCTTATGACAACTGAGGACAAAACTAGCTTATCACAACTGGGGACAAAACTAGCTTATCACAACTGGGGGTAAAATAATCTTAGTTATCAACTGTTGAGTTAAATCAAGAGCCGACATTATTACACTTGGGACATTCCCATAAACGCTCAGTCCTCATCTTCAACAGCCAGCAAAGAGTTCCAATACTAATAGTGACCGTTGCAATCTGATTATATGTCCGCCTTGCTTTACCTCTGAGTGTCGACTGTCGACCAGAACCTCTGACCACCCCTTGCTGCTGCATTCTCTCTAGACCATGATAGTCTGTCTGTTCTTCTGCATTAAACACATTCCCCCTGTGGGCCGTCACCACATCTGCCTTATCATGCATCTAATCACCCCTTAATGATGCGGCATCAGCCAGTCTGTCTGCCTGTTAATTTCCAACCACACCAGAGTGTCCTGGAGAAAAGATCCATGGAACACTCACAATCAGCGACCTCTGAATCGATGCATGCCATTTTGCACGAAGCATGCCAGTCTTCACCTTTGTCAGCATGCTTTGTGAATCAGTTACGATCACAACATGTGTATACAGTCTGTTCTCAAACCAGCGGAAAGCTGCAGTAACCGTCTCCACCTCCATTCTCAGACTTGAGGTTGTGGTGTCATATTCCAAGCTCTACTTTACTAGACATTGGTCATTTGCTTTTGCTATAAATCCCCTGGCACTTGTTTGCCTCTTAACACAAAGCCATCGGTATAGATAATCACTTCGTCATGATGAGTTATCAATTATCTGGAATAAAATATCATATGTTAAACGTTTTGTCAATTTCCTCCTCCTCCTCCTCCTCCTCCCCCTTCTCATCCTCCTCCTTCTCCTCCTCCTCCTTCTCCTCCTCCTCCTTCTCCTCCTCTTCACCAGCTTCTATATTGGGATCGAACTAGGTCACTTCTGGGGCAAGGAAAACTCGATGCTTCCAACTACGTCTCCACCTCCCCCCCCCTCACTCTCTCTCCAAACCCCCATTCTCCCCCCCCCTCCCCCCCCCTCCCCCTCCCCCCCCCCCCCCCCCCCCCCCCTGTCGTTAATGTATTGTTAGTTGTGGCGCCAGGAAGGTGAAGTGGGACAGAAGAAGCGGCCAGACAATCTCAAGAAAACAAGACTAAGATGCTTGCTAGCCGAAACTTATTGGGTGAACAAGAATTAGGTTAATGAAGATTGACGATAACACAAAATAAAAACTGCAAAGGAACAAATGGGTTAGTATGCTCGGCCAGGACAAGTACACCAGAATGAGACGGTCACCCTGATCTTATTTTTCTTTGTCTTGTTTTATTTAACTCTAGGCCACTGGTTGTCAGTCTGCCTGTATTGAAAGAACGGGGTGGTGAGAGTGGAGGCTATCGAGCTGAGACCAGATAGACACGTGGGGGGGGGGGGGTGTGGGAGGAATGAGTGATGAGAGAGAGAGAGAGAGAGAGAGAGAGAGAGAGAGAGAGAGAGAGAGAGAGAGAGAGAGAGAGAAGTGATGTGATCAATCGGGGACGCTGGCTGGAGGAAAGATTGAAATCAAACGTTTGTACAGACGTGTGTCAGATTAAACAACCGATCAGCTACGGGGGGGGGGGGGGGGGGAAGTGAGCTAAGAATAAAGGTATATTACGTTGCAAGCGGAATATTGCATCTGAATACAGGACAACACAAAATTAACACAACACAGAGAGATAAACATACACAGACAGAAAGATAGTGAGATACAGACAGACAGACAGACAGACAGACACACAGACACAGACACACATATGTGTGTGTGTGTGTGTGTGAGTGTGCGTGTTTGTATGTGCCGGTTTTTTTGGCGAAGGTGTTACGGATGCAACTCGTAACCCCGCATGCCGCGGGAGATTTGGCAGTTGACCGCTTTGCGTTGGTTTTCAAACAGTGGTATGAGTTCCGGCCGTTCAGTAAGCAATTGCAAACTATTGAGTGTATAATTGCCAAGAAATCATAAACAGCCAAAAAATGATGTGGTTGATTGCGACGTCCAGTAGCACATCAGGAAACATGGTGAGCTTCGGGTGGAGAATAAGACGTACGCCTGCTAGAGAGAGAGAGAGAGAGAGAGAGAGAGAGAGAGAGAGAGAGAGAGAGAGAGAGAGAGAGAGAGAGAGAGAGAGAGAGAGAGAGAGAGAGAGAGAGAAGTGTCTGAATGACACGAAGGTAGAATCAGAAAGGACGAACATTAGAATGTGAGGTGTGAAGTGTTAAGCTTTCCCACATATTGGGTCATGACATTATTGGGTCGGGTGACCACCTTCTGTCCTTGAATCGTCTCCTTCTTAGGAACATTTGATTAGGTGGACTATAGCATCTCCATCATGACAACACACGGAGGCCAGCGTGGCCGAATTTATAAGAGCATGCATTCTTAAACATCCGGTGTTTAACCCCTACACCGGTAAGTTGGAATAAAACGTTGCCTTCTCGTCCTTGACTTAGGGATGTAAATTACAAGTTCTTCAGAAGTCGGCGTGCTTTCGCCTGATGGCGAGGGACACTGGTAATAGGATAAGCTATTCCTCACGCAACAGTCAGTACAGTACTCTAGAAGTAGTAGTATGTATATGGACTATAGTTGAGTTCACAGCCAGCGGACGCAAAAAAAATGAATGATAACGCACCGGCTCATTCTTCATATATGACCCACTTTCTTGGCCAAACACAACATTCCACTGGTGCAGCAGGCTGCCTACTCTGGTGGCATGACTCTGTATTTTTGTAACCTGTTCCTCATCAGAAAATGCCACTAAAAGAGTCATGATCTGCGTCATAAAGAGACATACAAACGTGACGGTCAAGTTGTACTCCATTCCCCAGAAGGCCTCCCTGAAGAATCTGCCAATAATGGCGGGACAACTGGAAGAAGTGTTCACAGTCCTCTGGGAGAGTTCTCTAAAGGGCATTAGGGTTACCGATCTCCTGGTGAGCCAAATGTCCTATACTTTTTTTAACCGTCCACTCGGCATGCCGGGAAATTGTCAAACTGGGTTCATATAACCCCCGGCTGCAGGCGCAGATACCATTTTGTTTTTGTGTAAGAATCCACGAACCAGCTCTAGTGGAGCCAAAGTCTCACATAGAAACCTGGCTATTGCACACCTTCTCAATCTTATCCTGCCTTTCATCTCCCAAATGGAGGATAGACCCTCAATAAACTCAGGTCAAGCCCTTTGTGGACTTGTTCATGATTGTGTGGATTTTTGTATGGCTTGCGGTTCCCCAGCTGTCCCATGAGGTTCCACGCCCCTGTGTGTCATTAAGATGACCGCCTCTGCTAGTGGCCCTAGCCAGATCGAAGTTCAGGTGACTACACGTTGATCTTAACCAAAAGGCCGAGAAGCGATTGGTTGGATTTAGAAGCTACAGTTTTCTACTAGTTAAGGTAACCAGTTTCACTCCATCTTTTCTTAATCGCTTCTTACGGCACGCATGGTAGGTTACAGTGCTATAGGGTGTATTTTTAATGACTGTGCAGAGTTTGAAAATATTGCCGGTCCAAGTTTTATATTCTCCCCTCTGTAAAGTTAATGCAACATAATAGATAAATACAATTCTTGGCCCGGCAATATTTTCAAACACTGCACAGTCATTAAAAATACACCCTGCACTATTCCTCTACTTTCTTCCTTTTCCATCTATCTTCTATTGGGGCATATGCCTTCAACCAACTGGCACCAAGCCGTACTATCATTTGCTGTCTCCTGCTGCTGCCTTACTGCCCATCCCACACTGTACAGTTCATCTCTTGTCTTGAACGGATTCAGCGCCAAACAACAAATAGGTGCAACATGGTGCACAGTCAAATGAACAAGCATTCTATTATAATGTCATGTCCGTTGGTTCCAAATGTTGCTGTATGTAGCCGGGGCGCAGTGTTGGGTTGAGCGCCAAACATTGCTTAAATACCCCAATGGCTCGTGAATACATAACCTATGCAGCAAAAGTCCAACTCCTGGCCTTCACGTGGCGGAACTGTTTCTACTAACAGGAGAAGGGGCGACGGCGAGTTTCTGGCGCCGAAAAATAACCAGTGTGCTCTAGATGTGTATACACATACATGCATGTGCAGACACGTGTGTGCGTGTGTACACATCTAAACTCGAGTGAGACCATAGTCTGCTCTAGCAAAGGAAAGGTGCTGAAGATATGGGCAACCAGCCAGGAGACGCACCACAGAAATCAGGATGCCACGCAATTACGCAAAATGGAATATGTCGACTACTGCTCGCCCTGCTTTGGACCCCCCAGGCAGGTGCAGTGCCGGGCCCTTTGTCTCGAAAAGGTCCAACCCCAACTACTGGAGGTCCTTCTCAGATGTCCTGTGGAGCCAGGGGACATGAGAATAGAACGGCTGGCCATACTAAACAAAGACTTAAAATAATGCACTGGAATGAGGAGGGAGTCAGCAACAACAAAAAATAGAATTAGAAAACTTCCTGGACCAAGAAAAAGTAAGCATATGTTGCTTGCAAGAAACTCACCTCAACGAAAATATAGCCTTCAAAATCAGAGGCTACCAGTGTTACCGATCTGACCGAAAGGACAGGCGAAAAGGTGGGATACTTACCCTTGTAAAAAATAACATCACTGCTACCCAAATCGAAGTCTACATGGAATGGGCTGAGTATCAGACACTTAAACTTAAGACAGGCTATACAGACCTACATCTGATCAATTACTACTGTCCAAGTGACCGCCCACAGGCACTGGACACACTACCATTAACAGAAAAAATGATTGTGTGTGGCGATTTCAACAGCCACTCGCAGAGCTGGGGCTATGATCACATGGACCAGAGAGGAGAGAGACTGGAAGACTGGCAGGATGAGAATAGATTCATCTTTGTTAACAAGCCGTCCGACCCACATACTTTCTACTCGAGATCATGGCACACTGCAACTACACCTGACCTGGCTTTTCATTCACCAGACCTGGAGTGGAACATTACACGAATTGTTGGGAAACAACTTGGTGGCAGTGACCATCGGCCAGTCTTTCTAACTGTAGAAAATAAGCTTGTAAGTGAAAGCAGCACCCTCTCAAGGTGGAACTACAAGAAAGCAGACTGGGCAATGTACAAGAATCGAACCAGTATACTGGTTAGAAACCTGAACACTGAGAAAGACATAAATAAAGTAGTTGAAGAGTTTGGGAAATGCACACTACAGGCAGCACGAGAAACAGTACCAAGAGGAGCCGTAAACAATATAAACCCGACTGGAGTAGTGAACTGGAACAGTTGCATAATGATGTGGAAGTAGAAAGCAAGCAGAGGCCACACCCAGCCAAGAGCACCACAATAAATTCCAGCACGCAAAAGCCAAATTTCAAAGGGCCAAGCTGCAGGCTAGACGGAAAAGCTGGCAGGAAAAACTAGAGTCTCTGAACTTTGAAAGAGACACAAAGAAATTGTGGAAGCTAATAAAACAACTTAACGATGAGGGCACAGGGAAAACTCAAAAACTGCACTACATAAAGATGGAAACATCTTAACAAGAAAGTAAGCAGCTGACCATTTTGCGGACTCATTCGCACAAGATAATAATATCAAAATTAGTCCAGAGAAACAACAAGAGATTCAAGAGAAACGGCAACATACAGGACAGAAGGAAATAGTACATGAGGTTCTGGAGGCACCCATCACAATCAGCGAACTGGAGCTAGCCATATCAAAACTGAAAATGAGAAAGTCACCAGGAGCTGGTGGTATCTCCAATGAAATGATCAGGAACATAGGAACAGAGGCCAAAGCAAAGCTGTTGCAAATCTTCAATAACAGGTGGACCTTAGGCAGTGTTCCACAAGCCTGGAGAGAAGCAATCATGATACCCCTCCTAAAATCAGGTAAAGATAGTTCCATTGCCTCTAGCTACAGACCAATTAGCCTCACCAGCTGTCTCTGCAAAACAATGGAGCGCATCATCAATCACAGACTGCAGTGGTACATTGAAAGTAAAAACATCGTTGTGCCACAGCAGGCTGGCTTTAGGCAGTGCTACTCTACGGAAAATCAGACAACCTACCGCTCTCAAGAAATTGAGGATGCATTCCAAGAGAAGAAGCTGGCGCTTTCGGCATGGATATATTTGAAGAAAGCCTTTGACAAAGTCTGGAAAGAAGGTCTGATGAATAAACTGAGAAACTGCAAAGTCAATGGAAGAATGTACAAATGGGTGAAAGCATACTTGCACAACAGAAGAGCCCGAGTACAGATAGACGGACTCAAGACCAAGAAAGTACTACTGCGTCACGGTGTTCCCAAGGGCGGAGTCTTGTCCCCCACACTTTTTCTAATCTTCATCAATGATCTCGTTGCTAATCTACCGCATGAAATTAAAGCGGCAATGTTCGCCGATGACCTGGTTCTATGGAGCACAAATGAACATGCATCAGTGGCCACCAAATTGCTATAAAGAGCTGTAGATACATTTGTTGCATGGGCAAATAGATGGTGTGTCAGCATAAACACTGACAAGTGCAGCACCACCCTATTTACCCTCTCTCCAAAACAAAAGGGGGGGACCATCCAGATAAATGGAACACCCCTAAGAGAAGATAAAGAACCAACATAACTTGGAGTAACATTTGATTGCAGTCTGACATGGAGAAAGCACATCAACAAAGCAGTAGCAAAAGCCAGAAGTAAAATAGCCATCCTGAGAAAGCTAAGTGAAACCACGTGGGGAGCCAGTGGGAAAATACTTAGCAAAGTTTATCAACAGAGCATACGACCACACCGTGGATACGGGCCAACTGCGTGGGGTTCGGCATCAAAAACCACACTACAAGAGCTGGACAAGGTGAAAAATCAAGCACTTAGAGTCACCACAGGAGGGATGAGATCAACCCTATGGGGCGGTTGAAAAGAAGTAGTTTTATCCACCAGGCCAAACGACTCTGCAGAGAAACCACCGATCTGCCCACAGTTGGTATCCCCCTAACAACTATTCCAGAGCGAACTCCATGGAAAGATGAACATAGACTATCATTACAAATCCAGACAAAAGTGAGAGGAATATTTGACAAGGAAGAACAGAACAGTGTGCAGCGCAGAACAGCCACTCTCAGCTTCCTTGATGAAGAATACCCACAGGACCTCTGGATCCGCGTCTACATAGATGGGTCAGCACAAAATGCTGTTCGAAATGGAGGAGCGGGAGTGTACATAGAATACCCAAATAATACTAGGGACACAGCTAGAGTACTGACAGGAAAGTACTGCCATAACTACGATGCTGAAATTGAGGCAATCAAGATAGCAACAGAGAAATTACTAAATACCAGCAATGGTACACAACATGTGGTGGTACTGACAGATGTAAAATCAGTACCTGAGGCGCTCCTGTCTGGGAAATTGCCAGTACTAAGGACACTACTTTCTGAACTTAGGAGTCAGCATAAGGTCACCATACAGTGGATACCATCCCACTGTGGAGTACCCGGAAACGACAAAGCTGATCAATTGGCTAAGGAAGGAGCCAAAGAAAAACAGCCTGATGTGCCCGTTACATACCACCAAAAGAAAAGAATGATCAAATCAGTCAGAAAGCCACCAAAACCTGCTCAAGATGACCACCACGTTATGGATAGACCAGAACAAGTAATTATTCTTCGCCTCAGAACAGGGCACAATAGATTACCCAACCATATGTATACAAAATTCAAGATTGGTGAAACAGCCATGTGCACATGTGGATTGGCGTCGCAGACAGCAGAGCACATACTCCAAGACTGCCCAAAATATAACATATCTAGGCAAACCTTCTGGCCTAGAGAGACGACAGTGGAAGATAAACTCTATGGACCGCTGAAAAAGACAGTTCAATTCACACAAGAGACAACATTGCAATTATAGACATATTTCAAGCGAACGAAAGAAGAAGAAGAAGTAATGTCCGTTCACTAAACATTGAAATTGTGGAAGATACCACGAAACAAAACAAATAACACGATAACCCTAGTATAGCGATATGTTGTCCTTCTGTCCAAATGGAAGGTCACATTTGGCGATATATTATCCGTTTGCACTATCTCTGTTAATTCTCTTCACCGTTTTTTTTTTTTTTTTTTTTGGGATCTCCTATGATTTCCTTACCCTTGTTGACAGGCTCTAGACCAGTGGTTCTCAACCGTTTTTGGCCCGTGCCCCCTTCACCATATTTTTAGGACGTCATTCCACCACTCATCATATTTTTAGAACGAATTCCCCCCTCCCCGTTTCGTATTTCCTCCCTAAAAATTTCCCCCTGCCCCTACACAGTATATTTAATAATTGAAGCTAAATTTAATAGCACATACTAAAACAAGTCTAGACATCTACTTAAAACGTGATTTGCGGATCTACTTACGTTATAAAATGAATTTCAGAAGGGTGAAACGTACAGAATCGTAAAGTATGAAGGGAAAAACAATATCAATCAATCGGTTCTTGTATTAACGCAATCTAGAAATAATCTTAATTTCCCCCCCCCCCCCCCCCCCCTGGAAACCCTGAAATTCCCCCCTAGGGGGGGAGGGAATTCCCCATCGGTTGAGAACCACTGCTCTAGACAATTGCTTCTCTTTTGGGCTCCAGTAATATACGCACTTCCTTTCCTTACACGAACTCACGCGCGCATATGCACATACGCATACAAAAAGAAACAGCTGAAATAACATTATTTAAAAATCTAGCGCGCACAACACGCAGTACAAAACAAACGACCAGCTGCCATGTACAACTTAACATGCCCGAGGGAAACCAGCTGTGGCAAATATCACCATAATAATTGTATCTTTGATCACAAGTGCTGAATTCTGAAGGCATAATTTATACATAAATGGGGACATTATTATCGGAGAGAGGTTAATTTCATGCAATATTCGTTGCAAACTACTGAACGTAAAACTTGCCAATACATCAACAGCAGCTGAAAATGCTGGTGTTGACTGCGATGTTTTGTAAAAGATTTTTTTTTTTTTGTTCGCATATCCTTTACAGGACATTGCTGTCAACATCAGCATCTTTCAGCTGATTGTTGATTTCTTGGCAAGATTACGCTCTGTAGTCTGCCATTGCTTTCTGAGCGACCGGCTCACATACGCCTAAGTTACCGACGCGGAGAGAACCGCTACCGATTCTCGCGCAACATCACGTTACTTACGAGAGTATACGAGATTACGAAGAAAGTTGTGTAACCTCTAGACCAGGGAGCCGGCTCTGTAAAGGATATGCGGGGAAAAAAATTATTTGCGAAACAAATAGTGTGCCAGCGAAGATCTTCTATCTCCTTATAGTCCATACCGTGTGGCCTCGTGTACTGCAGATCGTGTCTGTCCACAGCCTTCTGTCTCGTATACGGCAGATCATTCCTGTCCACAGCCTTCTGTCTCGTATACGGCAGATCATGTCTGTCCACAGCCTTCTGTCTCGTATACGGCAGATCATTTCTGTCAACAGCCTTCTGTCTCGTGTACGGCAGATCATTTCTGTCAACAGCCTTCTGTCTCGTGTACAGCAGATCATTTCTGCCAACAGCCTTCTGTCTCGTATACGGCAGATCATTCCTGTCAACAGCTTTCTGTCTCATATACGGCAGATCATGTCTGTTCATAGCCTTCTGTCTCGTGTACGGAAGATCATGTCTGTTCATAGCTTTCTGTCTCGTGTACGGCAGATCATGTCTGTTCACAGCCTTCTGTCTCGTGTACTGCCAATCATTTATGATACTGATGTTCTTCCATACTATGATGTCCCACGGTCTGCTTTATCTCTTGATCTCCCTTTGCCACCGCCTCCCCCACGTTTTCCCGAACTTCCTCATTGTCACGACGTATTCCAACTTCCCCATTATCACGACATATTCCATCTTCCACATTGTCACGACATATTCCAACTTCCCCATTGTCACGACATACTCCAACTTCCCCATTGTCACGACATATTCCATCTTCCACATTGTCACAACATATTCCAACTTCCCCATTATCACGACATACTCCAACTTCCCCATTGTCACGACATATTCCAACTTCCCCATTGTCACGACGTATTTCAACCTCCCCATTGTCACGACACGCCCAAATAATTTTAACTTTTTCTTCTGATGCGACAAACCAATGTTCTTTGTGATTAACTTCTTTCAAGGTATCTTCATTACTCTGTCTAACAGTCCACGGTATTCTCATAATTTTTCTATAAAATTCCACTGGACAGAACTTTGCGTGTGGATTAGCTTTCCCCATTACCAGTGTCACTCGCCATCAGTCGAATCCATTCCGACTTCTGAGGTACTTGTAGTTTACTTCCCCAAAGTCAAGGACGAGAAGCAACATTGTAGTCCAACTGGTCGGTGTAGATCAGGGGTCACCAAACTACGGCCCGGGGGCCGGATCCGGCCTGCGACATCATTTCATCCGGCTCGCGGACGGTACTCGAACTTGCTTGATATAACGTATGGAACACGAGACGTTGTGATACAATTTAAATGTAAATATTATGTTTAGAATAATAGGAGATCTTCACATGTACGGAGACCTCTTGGCTGAAATGTGTCCTAAATTTACTATATTCAATTATAAATTATTGTCGTGTACAAATATAGAAGCTACTTACTGTACATTGCTAAATGGCTATTATATTCGTAATCTCATACATGTTCATGAGATTTATAAAATCATCTAAGTTATACTAGAATCTGTACAAACGTCGCAGTTACCACTAGAATCTGTACACACGTTAAAGTTACCACTAGAATCTGTACAAACGTTGAATTTACCACTAGAATGTGTACAAATGTTAAAATGATCACTAGAATCTGTACAAACATTGAATTTACCACTAGAATCTGTACAAACGTCGAAGTTACCACTAGAATCTGTACAAATGTTGAAGTGATCACTAGAATCTGTACAAATGTTGAATTGATCACTAGAATCTGTACAGACGTTGAATTTACCACTAGAATCTGTACAAATGTTAAAATGATAACTAGAATCTGTACAAACATTGAATTTACCACTAGAATCTGTACAAACGTCGAAGTTACCACTAGAATCTGTACACACGTTAAAGTTACCACTAGAATCTGTACAAACATCGAATTTACCTCTAGAATCTGTACAAATGTTAAAATGATTACTAGAATCTGTACAAACATTGAATTTATCACTATAATCTGTACAAACGTTGAATTTACCACTAGAATCTGTACAAATGTTGAAGTGATCACTAGAATCTGTACAAATGTTGAAGTGATCACTAGAATCTGTACAAACGTTGAATTTACCACTTGAATCTGTATAAATGTTGAATTTACCACTAGAATCTGTATAAATGTTGAAGTGATCAGTAGAATCTGTACAAACGCTGAAATTACACTATCAGTTATCAGTTGTGGTATCTTCATTGCACTCCGGACATGTCCATAGGTGCTCAGACCTCCTCCCACCCCAGCATATGCATCAGCGTCCGGTGGCTAATAGTGCCAGTTCTGTGTTGGTTGACGAGGCACCTCGTTTTCCCAATGTACCTCTCGCGTCTGGCCGTGCCGATTCTTACTCCCAAGTCTTTAATCCTGGACAGCGATGTGGATTCACTGACGTCAAAGTCCTCTGTTCTCGCCATATCTTTAAGGACGTTAATAACATCAGCACGATCCATGGGCTGGCCATCTACAGGGGGTGCAGAGCCAGCCAGTTTATCAGCTCGTTCATTTCCCTCGACTCCCGCATGTCCCGGGACGAAGATGAAGGTGGCTTTACGGACAACAGACTTCCGCAGCGACTCAGTCCACTGTCTACGTACAGATCCAGCTTCGCCCTTCTGAATCATGCTCATTGGATCACTTAGTACACACACGTTGGTATAATGCTGTGATTCCAGCCATATGAAAGCCTGTGTAACTGCCATCACCTCCATCGGCATGCTGCTCGTGGTCATAGAGTGGGCACCACTGGATTCTTGAACGGTTCGGCCCGCTGAACGAGCTGTAAATGCCCACAAACTTCTCTGATGCTTTACAACAGATTCATCTGTATAGATGAGCACTTCGGGGCTATCTGAGTGTACATAGATGAGCGCGTTGACCTCTGCATTGACAGCGGCAGGGTTCTGCTCTCTGCACCGTCTGTCGAGTGTGATAATGCAGGAGAAAGTGCACTTAAAAGCTGGAAAAAATCCACACCTTACCAAAGATTCGAACTCGGGTCTCCCGAAGGAGTACCAGCATTCTATTCACTCGGCCAGCCGCTCCTCTGAAATTACACTATAATATGTAAAAACGTTAAAGTTCCACTAGGATTTGTACAAACGTTGAAGTTACCATTAGGATCTGTACAAATGTTAAAGTTACCACTAGAATCTATACGAACGTCGAAGTTACCACTAGAATATGTACGATTTTCGAAGTTATCGCTAGAATCTGTACGAACGTCGAAGTTACCAGTACAATCTTTACAAGTGTACATCTGTTATCACTTGCACCGTTCACTCAAGCAGCCACTACTGCCCCATATATTCACAGAGTTACCAAGTTACCGTTAGACAAAGTTTTCCTCTTTTTATTGAGGGAAATACTCGACATTGTTGGCAGCATTACATACTATGTACGTCCACTGTAAACGCTAATGAAACGTGTCACTACACTTGGCATTATCTGCCGCATCTAGAAGGCTGTCGGGTGCTCTCTACATGGGAAACGTTCAGGAATGCCTGGCATGGGGTCCGGATCCGGAGAGGTGCACCGTCCGAACTTAACAGGTGTACCTGGCTTGCAGTTCTCATCAGAATTGCGAGGGAAATCAAACTGTTCACCTGTAGACCATCCGAATATTTTTATGACTCTTATCTTAACAGTCATTCAACAATAATTTTGTGATGTGTTTCTCAGTTTAACTTTTGGTTTCTGGAGACAGCTATGTCTTTGTGTCTGTTTCGGATCTAATCATTGGTGTCTCAAGAGATTCACATCTTTAAGGTCTTATCCAGAATAACCCGCTGGAGCTCGAAACATCGATGTCTTTGTGGTCAGTCTTATCCTCTGATTCCCAGACAGCCATATCTTTGCTATCTGTTTCAGGCTTATTCTTCTGTCTCTCCTGGTGTCATCATTTTTAGTGTATGTTTCAGCATACACTGCCAGCTGGCGTAGGCGTTCATGTCTCTCCACAGATTTCAGTACTTGATATTCTGGATCAGCTCAGCAATGATATTCCTCTGTTCCAACGTCTTAGTCCATGTAACATCATTTCTCTTGGTCTACTTCTGCCTCGGGCCTGCGTGCCCAATTCTTAACCCTTTGAAAATAAAGTTTGTTCATTCGTTCGTTCGTTCTTTTTCCACTGATCTTTCAAGTTGTCACGGTGTTCCCCAATGCCTCTCTTCGCATCACATAACCAAAGATTGATGTTTGTCTCTTTCTTGTAGTTGTATACAATGTTCTAGTTTCATTAGCCTCTTCCATGCAATCATTGTTAGTTACCTGGCAGTACAGGATATTGGCAACATTCATCTCTGGAATCACATCTCTGTTGAAGGGAAAGCTGAACACATGGATGGATGGCTTGGTCACAAGGCGGAATCGGGACAAGACTGGTGATTGTGTGAGATGGCTTACCATGACCACCCACGCCTATCGGCATGGTACATGATGATGACAATACAGTTTTCTACAAGTCACGTCTAGTAATCTGTGTGTTGACATGTGGTGGAATTTTCAGTACATCTCAGACAATGTATTTAAAAAGTTTATTACCAATAAACAGTATTACTATCCACATCACAGAATGGTGTTAAGAAAAAAAACAACTAATAACCTAAACCCAACAGAACAGTGAAAATCACAATTTATATTTTAACATAGCAAAACCAAAGATAATGCATACAGGTAAGACTAATATGGAGAAAGCAATATATGTTAATGAGAAAAAAATGGAGGTGGTGAGGACAATTTCGAATATCTTGGGTCATTAATTACCGACAATTGTGACACAATGAAAGAAATTAAAAAATGAATATCTATTGCTTTTCAAAAATTACAACAACTTAATAAATTGTGGCGTGAGACAGATAGACCTACACAATTAGATTATTAAGAGCATGGATCTTTCCCATTGCAACATACGCCTGTGAGACCTAGACACTTACTAAGCAAGCTGAACAGCGCATAAATGCATTTGAATATAAATGTTATTGACGGGTTCTAAGAATATCTTGGATAAAGAAAAGAACAAATGCATCCATAAGGTCTGAATGTTGAAGAGGGTTGGCTACTAAATACGATAAAACAAAGAAAATTGAAATGTTTTGATCACTTGGAACATCATGAAAGTTTGGAGAGAACAATAATGGAGGGGCATATGCCAGAGAAGACAGGAAGAGGAAGGTCAAAACGAAGGTGGGTGCAGGATGTAGCAGATGATCTCCAGATGGGTGTATCGGATACGGGACATCTTGCTTATAACCGAGAAGTTTTTCAGAAGGTTGTTATGGGAGCGAGGTTCTGCAAAACACATACTACTGAAAGAATGCATTACCAATCAATCAATGTCTTCTAGTACGCACTCCCAATAAAGAGCTAGTAATTAGTACAGCGGATTTTATAAGGCGTGTATTTAGATTTGAGAT
The DNA here is from genome assembly GCA_014155875.1 of Cepaea nemoralis. Lineage (NCBI taxonomy): Eukaryota > Metazoa > Mollusca > Gastropoda > Stylommatophora > Helicidae > Cepaea > Cepaea nemoralis. The sequence continues at coordinate 44,804 of JACEFZ010010710.1, read as the reverse complement.
AGTTATTGAATTTTATATGTCAGTGTTATTTTTTTTTTTTTCCAGTCAAAATGAATGACTTGTTTGATGAGCGGACAATGTCAGTGGTGAAACATGAGCTACATTCCCTAATGGAGTACACCAATCTGGACCTTGTTGACTTCGCACTGCACATAACATTCCGTGGACTGGTAGGTTCGATGGTACATGGCTACAGCTATGGTTTTACATGCCATTTTTCTGCCACTTACCTTATAAGATCTCAACCAACTCAACGGGGGATTTCCGTGGTGACGTGTCATATTACTATCATCACGTGCCATGCCGATAAGCGTGGGCGGTCATGTTTCGCTATCTCACATGATAACCAGAGTGTGGATCAGCTCCGAGTTGTCTTGACCATGCCATGTGGCCAAGTCATCCATATATTTACTTCTCTGCTTTCCCCTTGTTCTTTTCCCATCAGTCTTGCCAGTTGTCACCAAGTTCTCTACATTATTTCTTCATACAACTTGTTCAAAAAATGTTGACCGCCTGCATCTAATTTCTGTAATCAGTTGACGTCGTTACAGTTCTTCTATTCTGTGCAGCCACCAATTAAAGTAATCGATTTAGCAATTTACCGTGTTTGATCCTTACAGTTGCATTGATTTCAAGTTAGACTGAAGTATTTCAAGTTTGGTGTTAAGTTTAATTTCTTTTGACTTCCACAAACTTCCTAGCGCCACACAAGCTCCTTTTGCATTCTTATTTTTATATTAAATAGTTGTTTATGGGCTCTTTGTGGTAAATCTGCCTGTGAGAAGATCGTGGGTTTGTTTCGGGCTCTGTATTCGGTTCAAGAGTGCATTTTTTAAAGCGACTTACAGGGAATTTCGCGGGGGGGGGGGGGGGGGGGGGGGGGTGTCCGTAGCCGGGGCAAATGTTCTATGCGAAGTTTTTTGGCAGAATGCTCCGCGGTAATAAAATCAAGCCATAGATAGAACCAGGTGCAATGAAGTCAATCTCTTGCCAGTTCACTCCATGCCCTCCTTCTCTTTGCTATCTCATGTTGCTCCTTCCATGTCATCCCCATATAGTGTGTATTTTTTATGACTGTGCAGTGTTTGAAAATATTGCTGGTCCAAGTTTTGTATTTACCTATTATGTTGCATGAACTTTACAGCGGGTGAGTACAGCGGGTGAATACAAAACTTGAACCGGCAATATTTTCAAACTCTGCAGTCATTAAAAATACACACTATATTTACAATGTTATAATATTTATGTATAATTCCATTTTTACAGATCTAACTCTGTTTCTGTTATCCTGTGTGTTCCAGAGGTAGGACTTTCTCACTATATTATTATTAACAGGTTATCTCAAAGTGTTTCCTATACACTACTAACATCTTTCCATCACTTCTTGATTCACTAGAATCTGTCCAATCCTCTCTATAAGCTCCACATTGGTCATTTTGTCAAACAAGTTTAGTCTTTATATTCTGTGTAGGTACTGTCATTTAAGAGGTAGTGAGATATACAGTTTCATAATTCCCCATCATGAGTCGAGGTTTCAAAGTCAATTGCAGAAAATTTGGAAGTAGACTGTTCTCATTTATTTCCGATGATATTATGGGGTGTCGGTTGTTCAGAAAGCCATGGCATGGCAGACTATGAACTAACATTGCCTAGTAATTACATACAAGCAATAAATGCTGGGGTTGATTGCTATATCCTCTAAATGACATGCAACTAACTATATTATGTGCAGGCACCAATAAATGAATGTTTGAAGTATATTAGTAGTTGTTTTAGTTTTAACAGTACATAATTGAGGTAAATTGCAGTACAGCAGTAAAATGCTGTGAATGGGATACAACCTAGTCTCAATTTCAAGTTGTGAAACATACCAACAAAAAGAATATAACATGTGTAACATGCATTGTAGGCTAACCATTATATTATTTCACACTGGGGTACCATGATGGAAACACCACTCAGTGTAAGCTAACCATTATAGTATTTCACAATGGGGTACCGTGATGGAGATATCACTCAGTGTTAGTTAGTTAGTCTTTCCTCTTGAGCCTAAGGCGGCGCATAGAAGTCCTGTCTCTCCATGCTTGGCGGTTCGCTGCTACCTGTTGTAGATCTTGGATATTTACTTGGCCATTGAATGAGCCTTCTCTGATGATGGTTCTACGCAGGGTCTCTCTTGGTCTTCCCCGTTTTCTTTTCCCTACCGGTGACCATATGAGGGCTTGGTAGGGGAGTCTTGTCTTGTCCATTCTGAGTACATGGCCGATGTAGTTCCAACGGCGTCTTCTTATGAAATTGGATACTGTATCTTGCTTAGTCTCTTGTCTTATTTGCGAATTGGTTCTGAAGTCTGTCCAGTGGATGTTTAGAAGTTTTAAACTCAGTGTAAGCTAACCATTATAGTATTTCACATTAGGGTACCATGATGGACACAACAGCACTCAGTGTAAGCTAACCATTATAGTATTTCACATCAGGCTACGATAATGGAAACATCAACACTCGGTGTAAGCCGCCCATCATAGTAATTCATGTACGGCTATGTATGTACCATGATGGAAGCATCAACACTCAATTTAAGCTAACCATCTCCTCTGCAAGTGTATTAAAAATATACTTCTGCCAGGTATAATCAAGAGAGCCATACAATGACTGTACATCAATATCATTATCTTTATCATCACCAACCATCAATGTCACCATCTGCATTGTCATCAAAATAAGTAACTTTTATTTCCAAGACATATGTATTTGATGTGTCCCAAGATGAGATATGTCATTGATGCTTGTATTATTTGTGTATAATGATTCCACAGGTAGTTGGTAGAAGGTTTACAAAATCTGGAAACACCCAGTCACTGGTAGAGTTTAAGCCTAATGGAGTGTAAGTACTTTATTTTACAAACAGTAATAATTTAAATACATAACCTATGTCTTAGAAGCAAAGATAACTTATGTTTGTGGATTGGACAACTATGTCTTAAAACCAAAGTTAACTTATGCCTGTGGATTGGACAACTATGTCTTATAACAAACATTAACTGATGTCTGTGGATGCTGGAGAAAGAGCGCATCAAAGGTCTGTACATCTCAGAAATTCAGAACAGGGAACCTTAGTGAATGTAAACACAGAAGCCACACACAATATGTTGCATGATTTATTGCCTGGCATATTGCCCTGAGGCGGATTTATTTAAATTAACCTTGCCTTCCAGGTCGAGACAGCCTAAAATGGGTACAAGGAAATGTCTTAAGTCAAGGTGACTGGTGTAATTTGACCACATCACCTGTCAAGTACCATTTGGTCTATAAAAATATGGGTACCAGAAATGTTTTGGGAAGTGCAGGCGACCAGCGCAATACTTACCAAATAACTCATGGGGTGTCAATTGGTCTATACAAATGGATTTAACACCATATACCTAAAACACTTTAAGGCATGTAAAAAGGTCCCACCACCCCTTATATCATAAACCCAATATGACTCCAGGTGTGTAAAAATAGTCCTCTTTTTTCGTATTTTTGCATCAACACGTAATCTTATGCATTCTTTCAACCCTCAGATTAGATAGTAAGTGGATACCAGAGGCAGAGTCACATCAGCTGTCAGAAATAACCACAGCTTTACCAAGACTACCCACAGACACGGTCAGCAATCTCCACAACAGTTTGTACCGACCACACAGGTTCCGCAAACACAGACGGAAATGACCACTCCAGCGTAATAACAGAAGAATAGTCAGCAGTGGATGTCAAACTGTGGCAGTTTGCTTGCGGGAAACTTTAAAATTTAAGAGAAAATATAATTGGCTGGTTGTAAATCCCTTGAAAGTGCTTGGTATTCAAGTCGATTAAGTCATGAACAGGGTTTGCATCTATCGGGGTAAGGCTGGTGTAGACTTGTCACCAAAGTTAGTTGCATATCCTTTACAGGATGTTGCAGTCAACCTCAGCATTTTTTGACTGTGATTTCTTGTTTGTTTGTTTGTTCAAGTAGTCTGAACACTAGGTTAGAAGAGGAAAGACTCCTCAAGACAGTTATCTATACTCATTATGCCTCAGAGGAAAAACTTGAACAAACAACGTTACCAATAAAGATGTTCTTAATAATTATATTCATCTGCAAACAAATGACGCCATCAATAAAGGGGATATAAAAGTGGGAGGATCGAATCGACTTCATTGCACCGGGTTTTATCTCATATGGCTCAGTCTCTTTCTGCAGAGTGGCTAGCCGAAAGCGTCGCACAAAGTACACACTCTGTAGCTCCAGCAACGACTCCCATGGGTCTCCAAGAAAACTACCCGTTAACGGAATGATACAGTATGGAAACCAACCCACGACATTCAGGGTGCAAGGTACACTGCTTAACCACTTCACTAAAATGGTCCCCGATGCTAAATACAATTGGTGCTTTTAATAATGACTTTAAATTACTAAAAAAAATAATGATGTTACACTACAAAGACTAAAGTAGCTTCAATTTAATCTTACAAATTCAAATTTATTTGTCATAGCATTTTTAAAACTGTATCTGTCTGGTCCTTTGATCTGAAGAATTGTACATAATAACTTATTACACTGAAATTAAAATATACTGCAGTTAAAACTGTTGAAAAGACACTGGCATTTTTAGGTCAAACTGCCTGCTATTTTAAGTGACATATTGTATACTATTATTTTAGCATATTTATAATAATAATAATAATAATAATAATAATAATAATGGCATTCTCTCTACAAATGGCAATACCCATTTATGTATGGCAGTTATGACATCTGGCAGCATGACTAATCCGTCTTTTCATTGGATGAGAACAACTAATGATGTTTTTTTTTGTATGCCAGTGTTTTATACTATGGCAGTAAAACAAAATGCTCATGCACATTACATGAATATATAGCCAATCAGGCCATTTAAGACCTCAAGGCAGAACTATCTCATAACATTTGAAAACATTACATTCATCATCATCATCATCATCATCTTCCACTTCTGCCGTCAAGCGTCGTGGGGAGGAATAATTTGCGCTCCAGCGCCCGATGGGCAGCACTGGATAGTGTCATTCCGTGTGATTGAACAATGTCTTTGGTGTTGTCAATCCATTTTCTTCTTGGACGTCCTCTTGGTCTCGTCGCAGATGATCTTTGATGTAAGGCCAGGTGATGGTTGTTGATGGTGTTTCATTCTAACGACATGGCCTAAACCACTTGATCTTCTGTCTTTCAATAAATGTGGCACAAGGCGTTGATTCCACAGTCTGTCTGATAACAGCATTTCTTACTCGGTCTCGGATTGTTAAGTCGGCAGCTCTCCTCAGGCGTCTCATCTCACAGGTGTTGATTTTGCGAAAGTGTGATTTGGATAAAGTCCAAGTTTGAGATTGGTAGCATAGGGTCGGTGTGAATATGCTGTTTATTATCTGCCGTTTTGCGGACATGGGTATGTTTGGATGTTTCAATAAGGGTGATAGTTGATATATAAGTGCACTAGCTTTTTGACATCTGATTTCGATTTCTCTTTCAAATTTGTTATCTTCTGTGATCATACTTCCAAGATATTTGAATTCTTCAACTTGTTTCAGAGTTGTGCTATTTAACTGTATAAGTAGTGGACCAGGCGATCTGCCAACCTGCATTACTTCGGTTTTGGCAGTGTTTATATTCATATTGTAACTCCTGCATGTTGAACTCAGATTATTCATAATAATATGATGTTGTAGTCTGCCCTCATCGCTGTAAAACAGGCACTGATCGTCTGCAAATAGAAGTTCCTTTATTCCCTGTGGGTCAGTTGTTTCATCTGGAGTAAAGAGTTCTAAATTTTCTGAATCTGTTCGGTCAAGGCTTGCTTCTTTGGATATTCTGTCCATGTAGATATTAAATAGCAGAGGAGAGAGCACACATCTCTGTCTCACTCCTGTATTGACTGTGAACATATCTGATGTACCTTCTTGTGTTCTTACAGCACTTCCGCTCGCATAGCTATGACTTTTTCTAGCAATTGCCCTTACAAACATTACATTAACACTTTCTAATCCAGTCAGCTATGTCTTTAACTCACTCAGTCATTCTAACTAATTACATTTATCTGCATGTCATTTACAGGATGTTGCAATCATCTCCAGCATTTATTGGCAGTTTTTGTATTACTAGACAATTTTACGTTCCATAGTTTGTCATTGCCATCTGAACAGTCTACCACACAAAAACACGAAAGAAAACAGTACCACTGAAGTACCAGATCTTGTGTTTGATTTTGTTTTACTGCTGTGTCAATTTTTTTTGTTTTATCATGTAAAAGCTGTGAGATCTTAAGTGTAATGTAGGATCATGTTGTTCCAAACAGTACATATTTTTCTTCTTGCAATCGCAAGAGTAAAGTGAGACACTGATTTCTGGGGCACCTTCTGACACAGCATTGACCACTTCAGCACCTCTTTAATGAAAATGTGGGCTGTCCCGTTCTCAGCAGGCTGGGGGAAAACTGTTTGACCTAATCTCATCTGCAGCCCCAGCCAGTTTCCCTTTACCGACTGAAACCACGACCTTCAGCTGGGTTACGGTGAAGAATAGGGTCCCAGCATTTGCAAGTAAGACTGGCCTGGGTTTGAGAGGCTACTAGACATTGTATGAGTCTTATATTGCATGTCATATCCCACAAGATCCTAAACAACCACATCATTTTCATTCATTGGCACCTTTCCGTCTTGACAGACGATAGTTTGGTACATTGTGCTTCAAAAAGGCTTAATAACTACGACCCATGGCGGTGGCGAGTGTGGCTGGTAAGGCCAATTCTTGCTGCAAATGTTTGTCCACAGTAGATGCATGTGAAAACATGGTCATTTCCACCATTGTGCACCATCTTGCGTCTCTCACGCTGTGTGTGTGCTTTATCTGCAATCATTTTCTCTTTTGTCTTTATTCCATTTCTGATGTTTGCCCTCCATGCAACACGTTCAGCGGCGACTTGCTCCCAATGTGCATTATCAATGCCTGTATCAATCATGTCCCGCTTACACACATCTTTGTATCGTAGTAGAGGCCTACCCTGAGATCTCCTACCCGTCTGTAATTCACCAAAAAAAGATGTCCTTTGGTATTCTACCATCATCCATCCTCCTATGATGTCCTATCCATCTAAGTCTACGAAGACTGAGCATGGAATAAACCGTCACACAACCTGATCTTTCCAATACTTCAGTATTTGTGATTTTGTCTTGCCACTTAATACCAAGAATTCTTCGCAGACACCGCATATGAAAGCTGTTTAAACGTTTCTCTTGGTGTGAGTAAGTTGTCCAGGTTTCACTGCCATAAAGAAGAGTACTAAGGACACAGGCTTGGAAGACGAGGACTTTGTTTTGGCAGTAAGCTTCCTGTTCTCCCAGACTCTTTTTCTTAACCTGTTCATTGTTATTTCTGCCTTACCAATCCGGATGTTCATTTCCTGATCTAGGGATAATTTGCTATTTACCACTGATCCTAGATATGTAAAATGGTCTAACATCTCTAGTTCGGCGTCGTCAATAAAGATTGATAGTACCCCATGTGCACCTTGTGACATTATCTGTGTCTTCTTTTCGCTAATTGTTAAACCAAATTCAGAACAAGCATTGGAGAATGCAGATAGTAGATGTTGTAATTCTTCCTCAGAGTGGGTCGTAATCGCAGCATCATCCGCAAAAAGCAACTCTCTGATTAGTACCCTCCTAATTTTGGTCTTGGCCTTCAATCTCTGAGCATTATAGAGACCACCATCTGGGCGTGAGTGAATGTATATACCGTCATCCTGATCACGAAAGGCATATTTCAGTAGAAGTGAAAAGTATATCCCAAACAGGGTGGGGGTTAGTACACAACCTTGCTTAACTCCACTCTTGATTTCAAACTCTTCTGAAGTTGAGCCATCAAACTTGATTATACCCTTCATGCCTGTGTGGAACGATTCCACAATGGACAGAAGAGTTGGTGGGCAGCCAATCTTCTTTAGTGCTTTGAACAGACCCTCACGACTGACCGAATCGAATGCCTTTGTGAGGTCGATGAAGGCAATAAACAGTGGCTGATTTTGTTCCCGGCATTTTTCTTGCATCTGTCGCAATGAGAATATCATATCAATGGTAGACCGGTTCTGACGGAAGCCGCACTGTGATTCGGGGTAGACTTGATCTCCCAGGACTTGAAGTCTGCGCAGAACAATTCTGGCAAATACTTTCCCAACAATACACAGAAGTGAGATACCCCTATAGTTGTTACAGTCGCTCCTATCGCCCTTGTTCTTGTACAGCGTTATGATGTTTGAATCTTTGAAATCCTGTGGGACTTGTCCTTCTCGCCAGCATAGCTTTATTAGCTGGTGGATCTGTATAGTGCGTGTGTCTTGCCCACTTCTGATTACCTCTATTGGAATCCCATCCTTACCTGGAGCCTTGCCAGACGCAAGCTCATTTATAGCACACTTAACTTCTGTTAGGGTGGGAAGTGTGTCCAGGTGGTCAAGAGTTGGCAGGGCCTCTATGGCGTTGAGGGCATCATCCGCTAGCTTGGTCTCACTTGAGTAAAGCTCTAAATAGTGCTCGACCCATCTATCCATCTGCTGTTTCTTATCGGTGATGATTTCTCAAGTCAAGGTTTTCAGCGGTGCACTTCTTTTGATCATTGGACCACAGGCTTTCTTTATCCCTTCATACATGCTTCTGATGCTTCCCTTATCACTTGCGATTTGAATGGACTCACATAACTTGATCCAATAGTCATTTACACACTGCCTGGCAGCCTTTTGAACATCCTTCCTAGCTTGCCTTAGCTCACTCAGAGTGTTACGCGTTGGTCTTCCCTTGTTTCTTAAGAGAGCTATCTTCTTTTTATCAATCAAGGGCTGCAGTATCTGGTTGTTTGCCGCAAACCAGTCCTGCCTCTTATGATCCACAGTGCCGTAAACCCCTACCGCTGTTTTATAAATAGTTTCCTTAAGTTTACTCCATTTATCATTTACTATAAAATTTTCTGATGTATCATTGAAAGCGTCTTCAAGTTGCTGTTGAAATTCAAAGCACTTTCCAGGATCGTGAGTGTTAATAATATTAATCCTGGGGCTAGATTTGTGTTTAGCTGTGTAGATTCTCTGTGGTCTCAGTCTAACCCTTGCAAGAACCAAAGAATGATTTGTATCACAGTCAGCATTGTGGTAACTTCGAGTTAATGATGTATGGTTCAGATGTTGTCTCCGTGTGATAATGAAGTCCAGCTGATGTCAATGGCCGGATCTTGGATGTTTCCACGTGACCTTATGCAACTCTTTTGTTTTAAAAAATGAGTTTGTAATACATAGGTCATTTCTAGTGCAATGCTCCAGCAGCCTTTGCCCATTATCATTCATGCGACCGATGTTGTATTTTCAAAGGCACACTGGCCATGAACTCGAGTATTGCCCTCTCCATAGCACAAAGCATGGGCTAAAATAAAGAAACCATGTGTTGCTCATGCAGCATGATCCCTCTCTCGGCCTGCCTAGTTCACTCCAGAGGAAAGTTAACATCTATACATCTGGAACAAGACAAGCTGCAGAAGCTGCCGGATCAGCAAAGCAATGCTCTAACTGTCCGCCTGTCGGAGCTTCGATCCTAGACCAGCTGCCAACCAAGGCTTAGGGCCTGGTCTGCCCTGCCATGACTATTTTGTCTTTAGCTTGCATTTCCTCGCACCAGGGTAAGGCTTGTACCCTCCCAATTGCGCTCTTCCGCCCGAGGCCGTTGGCACAATGTGGGGTGTCGGGTTTGGTAAGAGCCGCCCAACCTTCGGTGCTGACAGAAAGCAGGTAGTACCGTCTACTATCATACGGTAGCTCAGTCATATCTGACTAAGACCTGACATAGACATCATTTTACTGCTTCATATATACATTGTGATTTACTAATGTTGCTGATGATGATGATCCCAATTTAGCAGAACTGTCTTCTCTTGGCTGCCCGATGTTTTGCTATCAGTCACCAATAGAGAGGCATCTTGCTACATCCCAACTCTGCAGAACTGTCATTTCTTGGCATCACCAGTAGAGAGATCTCTTACTACATCCCAACTCAGCAGAGCTGTCTTCTCTTGGCTGCCCAGAGTCCAGGACATCTGATCAGTCAACACGAGGATTCACTGTCTAATATTGATGCTTGCAGTAAATCTTCTGTGTGGTCTGACATTTTCTGAGCATCCTTGTTACTCAAATAAGCTGCATATGACTTCATGTATATTATTATAAAATTGATGCGCCGTTCTTTCGGCTTGTGGCGTAGGTCTTATGATTTTAACAGGCTTTGCGATCTTATATGCATTCCCTAGCCTTTGACGTTCCCTGTGTGACTCCACTACAAATTTACTTTTGAAAGTACCCATATGCCTATTTTTTTAATAGATTAATGTTGTGGTTTTCCCTAACCTTCTACATTCATGTAAGTGATTCACAGGCTATAAATATTCTACTGTAGGTAGCTTGTCTAATTTTGGGAACTTTATCAAGGCAGCAAACAATTAAAGTATATTCGTGACTTTACCTTAAATGTGCACAGCCTGCACACTAGACCTATTTTTCCACACTTATCCGGGATGACTTAACATCCAATAAACTACAACGGGTTCAGGGTCACGCCATCTGACTTTTCTTATTTTGTAAAAAATCTTCCACAAATAAGATTTGAGCCCAGGAATGTTTTAGTTACATGTGAATGCCATACCTTTAAGCCAGTCTAATCCCATACTATTGTCAGGAAGTATCAATATTGCAACGGTATTTCTCCTCAATGTATGAGCACCAATCAGTGCCTACTTGTTTATATTAGATTGCTATTTTCATGAAACCTATATTTGTCTTTAAGACCAAGTCATTTCAAATTTGGATGCATGTTTAATATTCATTGACATATTTAAAACTTGAAGTGGTGAGTTTTGGAGTATTCCCCTACAGTAGAGAAATAAGGCACCGTATTCCCTCTGCTAACCTGCAGAACACACTGGGCAAGGTGGGCTAGCTTTTCCACACCCAGCAGGGAAATGTGAACCCACTGAGCGCATGGTGGATAGCGCTTGAGAGCAGCCGACAGCTAGTTATTGATTATAGTTTCCAGTTTAATTTAGTTTAGATTAGCCGACGGATCAACATCACGGCACACGGGTGTAACCCATAAGTGCTCCTTTCCACTCCTAACTCAAGCCTGAGTCCGGAGAATCTCAGCTCAGTGCAAGTACTCCGTAGCACCGGCGAGGATCCTGACATACTTTGGGTAGATTTTTAACTTGAAATTTTGCCCGGACAGCGCCGTTAGGCTACTTACTCTTTTTCGATTTCCAACTGCCAAGGGATATTTTACGTGTGCAACAATGCACACGGGCGCCCGATCTCACTACCCAGAGACCAGGGGAAATTTTGTTACTAGAAGTCCACGTGAAAAAATCCCGGCACTCACCGGGGCTTGAACCCGGGACCTCCAGTACTCGAGGCGGACATCATACATCGAGAACACTCAGCCTCCCTGTGTTTCCAGTTCACGACAGTAGGCAGAGGATCTCTTTATAGAGACAATACCTGTTTGATCACTGCCAAGAATGAAAGCAATGACCACAAAATGTTGGGCATGTAAAATATGGCATAAATGTCTGGAAAAGATCATTATGGAGGGAGGTGTACCAGAAAATAGAAGATGATAAAGACCACAATATGGATGGATTCAAGATGTGATAGACAATTTACATATGGCAGCAGCAGGGGTTAGGACATCTGGCTTATGGTAGAGAAACATTTTCAAAAGACTGTTGTTGGAGAAAAGGTTGCTCATGACAAACCATTAAATGATGTTAATAATGATGTCATATTAACAGACAGTATATGAAACTCACATCAAACATGTGAAATCATACATGATTATGTTGATGTGTATGGTCTCTATTCTAAAGTCCTCTTCGTGTACTCATGTGTTTTTGGTGTCCTCTATCAGTCAATTACAAACTGAAAAACATCCAATGACAGTGGAAATGTGCTTTCTGAGGAAAACGCAACGATTACCATGGATTGACATAAAAGCCAATGAGCAAGTCCTACGAGAAGCAAATAAAACTGTAAGAACTGGCAAGATGGTGGGGGGGGGGGGGGGGGGGGGAAGAGAGAGAGAGAGAGAGACAGAGAGAGAGAGAGAGACAGAGAGAGAGAACAAGGGAAAGGCAGAGAAGTAAATATCTGTATGGCTTTGCCAGATGGCATGGTCAAAATAAGAAAGCAGAGCTGATCCATGACTCTGGTGATCGTGTGAGATTGCAAAACATGACCGCCCACACATACGTGCATGGCACATAATTATGATGATCTGTTAATTGATCTTCTGCTGTCAGTCAACTGATCCTCTGTCTGTCAACTAATCCTCTGTCTGTCAACTGACTGGTCCCTCTTCAACATGCACGTACAAGTGTTGATTATATATGGAATAATTTCTCAAACATAGGCTTGTATTTCAACAAATTACATTGTTATCATTAGTTTTGCTAGGTCGTGTGGATACATGCATATATTATATATTTATTCATTAACATATGCACATGAGGCTAGCATTAATGATCATATATTGTTGATGTTGTATGCTAAATTATGTCATTTTCTTATATTCAGTCATGTGTTATGTTGTGTTTTCTGATTCAGCTATTTTAATAATTCAAGTCTGCAGATGTTAATGACTGTCGTTAAATGAACGAATCATTTTAGTAGAGAGAAACAGAGGAGGAGGAGGAGTTGGCGGAAATGAGGTTGGATGTGAATCCTCTGGATGACTGACAGACTATGACTCTTTAAGTCTGATGCATTGGCAGTCAGGTTGTCTGAACTCTGAAAGGACTCGTATCCCAATGAGGCTGATGTAGGGACCTTGCTCCCCACCCAAACCAAAGCACCATCTCCGTTCAGACTGTGTTACAGAACTATCCCTCCCCTCTCCAAGCCCAGAAACCAGCAGGGTGTGCTGGAAATTCACATGTGTAGAAGCAGCTTTACTTTAAAGTAAAGGACGTTATTTTTGGTCAAGTGCAGAAATTCGCATCTGTAGAAGCATCAGCTTTACTTTACTTTAAAGTACAGGAAGTTATTTTGGGTCAAGTGCAGAAATTCAGGTATCTAGGCACGTGGATAACATCAGATGGGAGATGCATCACTGAAATAAAAATCAGAATAGGACAAGCAAAAACTGCATTCTATCAAATGAAGAACGTTTTGTGCAATAATTCATTGTCCTTGAAAGTTATAAAATGAGTTCTTGCATGTTACATAGAACCAGTTTTAACATATGGCTGTGAATCCTGGACAATTTGTAAACCTGCGAGAAAGTCCCTGGAAGCCTTGGAGATTTGGTTTTATAGAAGAATGCTGAAAATTAATTGGACAGCAAAAATGAGCAATCGGGGATTTTAAGGGAAGCTGGGTCGCACAAACAACATATCACAAACATCAGAAAGAGGCAGTCATCTTCTTTTTTTTTTTGCCACGTTATGAGAAGAAAACAAAAATGGAACATGTGACAATCGGAAAGATTTGCGGAAAGAGAGATAGAAGAAGACAGCGTGAGAAGATACTTAACAATCTTGTGTCACGGAAGGGAGTCAACACATGTATTAATCCATGACGTGGAGAGGCATGATCGCCCACGCCAGCCAGCAAGACATTGGATGAGAAGCAGTTTAGGATGTGCCCAGGTCATGATTCAGCACAGCACATGCTCACTGTTCTGGGATTAGACCAGGGCTGGTCATGTTCCCTCAACGGAATTTAGGTCATGTCATCAGACTCCATCCAACCCATTGCCTAAAGGGAAAGGAGGTGGAGGTTGAGTAAAGTAACCCCTAGCAGAAGTCATTAAAACATATTAAGATTTTTATCTAGGCACATACATGGTGTATTTTTAATGACTGTGGACTTGTTGAAAATATTGCCATTTCAAGTTTTGCATTCACCGCGTAATACGTCATAGATCCATCCATCCATCATGTGCCATGCCGATAAGCTTTGGCGGTCATGTTTTGCTATCTCACTCGATCACCAGAGTCGTGGATCAGCTCCGTTTTCCTGTCTCGACCATGCCACGTGGCCAAGCCATCCAGGTATTTACTTCTTGGTCTTTCCCTTGGTCTCTTCCCTTCGATCTTGCAAGTTGTCACCAATTTCTCCAAGTCATTTCTTCTCATAACATGCCCAGAAAATTTCGATTGTCTACGTTTAATGACTCTAATCAGTTTACGATCTTCTTTTATTTCTTGAAGGACTTGTTCATTGGTTTTTCTGTCTGGCCATGGTATTCTTTGCATTTTCCTCAGAAGCAACATTTCCACAGCCACCAGATGTTTTTTTCAGCTTTGACTGCTCATTGTCCACGCTTCACATCCATACAAAAGTACAGGTTCTATGTAGCACTTCAACACTCTTTTTCTCGTTTCAATTGATATCTTTTTATTGGTCAGTATGTTTTTCATCTTGCAAAAGGCTACCTTCGCAATAGCAATTCTTGTTCTAATCTCTTCAAGGCATCTCCCATCAAATGTTATGACTGTTCCGAGATAACTGTATCGATTCACTTGCTTAAGAATATGCCCATTTACTCGTATATCACATTGTGGTATTTCCTTCTTCCCAGTGACGACCATAATCTGTCTTTTTACTATTCAATTCTAACCCTAATTGTTCACTGTGTGCAACAACCGCATCTACTAAATGTTGCAGGTCCTGTTCATTGTCTGCAATCAAGACTGTATCATCTGCATATCTAATGTTATTGATGTATCGCTCCCCCATGTTGACTCCTTCCATATCTTCTATATTTCTGAAAATATTTTCACTGTAGAGGACAAAAAGATCAGGAGACATTACACATCCCTGTCTCACACCTTTTTAATAGGCTGATATTGACCTACATCATTATCAATTCTGATGGCAGTTTGTTGTCTCCAATATATGTTTTTTTTTACAAGTTTAAGGTCTTTTCCATCAATTTGTAGATCTTCAAGCATCCTTATAACGTCAACATGTCTCACTTTATCGAAAGCCTTTGTGTAGTCAATAAAGCAAAGATATAGATCTTTGTTTACTTCTATAGAACTTTCAATTACTGTTCTCAGTATATATACAGCATTTGCGGAACCCTTGCCTTCTACAAACCCACATTGTTCTTCTCATATTTCGGGTTGTATTTTCTTATGTAGAGATATCTTATATCTTATATTATATTTTCTTATATATTTTCTATATAGAATTACATAATTCAGGAGGTATATCTCCAGTATTGTATATTGCGTTCAGCAGTCTGGTGACTTGGTCTATTCCATATTCTTCTAAGGCATTGATCATTTCTATTTTGATGTTATCTGTACCCGGGGTCTTGCCAGTTTTCATCTTGTTAAGAGCATTCTGAACTTCCATCTTCAAAATTGATGGTCCTTCATTATTATTCCGATGATCATACTGTTCTTCTCTTATATCATCATAAAGTCTTTCACATAATCTGACCACGTATGTAAATTCTGATCTTTTTCTATTATGATTTTGCCATCTTTGGTTTTTATGCAACCTGTCGATGTGTGTATTCTTTTGTTAGTGATGTCATTAATTCTTTTGAGTTTTAGTTTGGTATTCCGGATGTTGTGTTGGTTTTCAATTTCCTTGCAATTTTCCTCAAGCTATGTTTCTTTTGCCTCTTTGCATAGCTTCCTAATTTTCCCGTGAATCTCTTCATATTTTTCCTTGTTATTTTTGTTATTTCTTCTTATTTCCATGAGTTTTAAGATGTCTTCCGCCATCCATTTCTTGCGTCCCATTATCTTTCTTTTTTGGTATGGTTGTTTCTGCAGCTTAGGTTGACTTATTTCTTTAATATTTCCCATTGGTCGCTGACATCTTGAAATAATATTTCCATATCGGACAATGTATCGAATCTGTTCTATACCTCTACTGTTGAATTTATCTTTTATTTCCTCACTCTTCAGTGCCCGCATATCAAATTTTGTGTTTCTTGGTGTATATTTGACTTTCTTTAATTTTATATGTATATTGCTTAAGATGAATCTATGGTCGCTGTAGCAGTCTGCGCTTGATATAGTTTTTGCGACTTTTAATGCATTTAGAAATTTTCTGTTGAGAATGTAATCAGTCTGATTTCTGATCTTATGATCAGGACTCTTCCATGCCCATAATCTCCTTGGGTGCTGTTGATACCAGGTGTTTCCAATAATCACATCATGCTCTTTTGCCCACTGTACAAGTCTGCAACCTCTTTCATTCTGTTTCCCTAGTCCATACTTGCCTACTATGCATCCGTCCTCTTGATTTCCAAATGTGGCATTCTTCTTCTTCTTCTTCTTCGTTCATCTGGAGTTTTTTTTCGGACGTGATTGCGTTGTGCCTGTTTACAGCAGAGCTGCGTTCTTGCGCCGTTAGGCCGACACATCCGACTTCTGCGGGCATTTGTTGACCGGGTTAACCTTTCCGGAAATGTGGCATTCAAGTCACCCGTTATGATATTTACTTCAGAATTATTGCATTTCTTGAAGGCTAAATCATTATAAAATTCAACAATGCTGTCATCACTACTGTCTGCTGTTGGTGCACAAACTTGTATGACGTTGACATCAAAAGGTCTTCCACTCAACTTCACCAGTAAAACTCTGTCTGATCGTAAAGGCCCATGAGCTTCTCACATGTCGGACGGCCGACCCATCTGTGTAAATGACAGCATCACGTCTAGCGAATTCTCGAAAATCAACGCTTGTACTTCCGCCTCCACAGCTGCCGGGTTTTCTTGTCTGCTGCCCTTCATCTTCATAATTTCACTATGCAGTGGATGTTGTGTGTTTGCGTTAACTCTGAGGTAGGCGCGAGCCCTGCAAACTTGTATTCTGTCTTCAATGGTTGGAAAATCAAGAAGGTAGCGCATCGCCCTGTATGCTGTATCTCTTGTACATCCAAGAATGATGCGCATAGCTTCATTCTGTATCCTTTCCATCCTTTCTATTTGCTTACGGCTGAGAGTCAGGATTGCCATCGCATACTCAATAACAGACATGACCAGCCCTTCGTATAGAAGACATAGATGGCGCTGCTCACAGTTTGCTGCCGCCATCACCCGCATCGCAGCCAACCCTCGCTTGGCCTTTGTTATCACCTGGTCTATGTGCTCATTATAAGCAAGGCTTCGATCAAATCGTATCCCCAGGTAATTCATTGCCTGCGTTCTTTCCACCGTCTCTGAACACAGATTTACAGTTGGTGTTGGAGTGTTGACAATATGATTATTCAACGAGAACCAAGTCACTGTTGCCTTTGTTGGGTTGACCATTGCCCCAGCCTCAACACACCAAGTACTTATGCGATTGAGTTCGGTTTGTAGTTCTACAGCAACCTGATCTCTGTCCTTACCCTGGCAATACACTAAAACATCGTCGGCATATGACAATGTCCTCCCCGGTACAGTGATCTGCTCGCTGGTTATTCTCACAGTGTAGACATTGAACAGTACCGGAGATAATGGTGATCCCTGTGGTAGGCCAGGATATATTGTTGTTGGTTCCGACGTCCAACTGCCACATCTAAAAACTGCTTTCCTTTGGAAGAGGGTTACAGCCATCCAACTAAGGAGGAATGGACTTATTTTGAGTTCAAGAAGCTGAAGCATTAAGAAATCCAATGGTACTCTGTTGTACGCGTCCTCAAGATCAATCGCTGCAGCAAAGGTTTCAATGCCTGAGTGGAAACCTTCATAAACATAGTGGGAAAAAACTGCTGCATTGGCCCAGGTTTCTCTTTTTGGACGATACCCACCCAGGGTAGGTGGGAAAAACCCTCGCCTCTCTAGCTGGCTTGATATTTTCCTGGCAATTAACTTCTCCAGCAGCTTGCCTATTGTATTCTGCATGGTTATAACTCGATAACCCTGAATTTTTGTGTGGTCTTTGCCAGGCTTCGGCAGGGGAATCAGATAGCTGTGTAACCACTCCTCCTTGATGCTAGCACTCCCTATACTGCTGTTGTACATGTCTGCTAGTTCCTCTAGCTCGTTGTCGGTACACCTATTGATGTCGTTGTATCTTATGCCATCTGGCCCTGGAGCGCTGTTTTTTTTATCGTCAAGCACAGCCTTGATTTCTTCCACTGTCACTGTGTCTTCATCCGAAGTGTTCTGGGCCTTGCACCTGTCTGACGTGACCTCCTTGGCAAGATTTCGGCCTCTCATGTCTGTCTGGTTGCTCTGCTCTAGATAGCAGAGCACTACAGTGTGTAAATGGAGCGTCCTAGGGTACCACGGCAGCGACCACCACCCTTGCAGCATATTGGTGGAGAAAGGCAGAACCAGGCAGCACAAGTTAACGGTCAAGACTTCCAGTATGACAGTACAGGGCAAGATGTGGTGAGTAAAATAAGACGTGACAAGCGCAGAAAGCTTCAGGGCAGGAAAAAAAGCTGGGAGCAGCCACCGTGGTGGAATCTTGAGGTGGAGAAGGCGTGGTTGGATAAGCGTGGTGCTGTAAGGAGATGGCAAAATGCCAAGAAGAACAGAGCTGGCCATCCCAGTCCCTGCATGCACTTAGAAAGAGAGATGCACACAAAAGTAAGCTATTTCAAACAACTGGTCAAGATGGTTAAAAGTGAAAAATGGGCGGAGGTGTGTCAAAGAGTAAGCACAGACAAGTCACTGAAATTGTTCTGGCGACTACATAAAAGCATGAGCGGGGTAGTCAAGAATAAGAGCATTTCTGACTTCCAAGGTGCTGACCTCATCTGGCAGAGGACTGACGAGGACAAGGGTAAAGCCCTCTTTGAACGCCCAAGGGTGTCCCGTAAGCTAGCGGAGGGAAAGAGGCTCCATTTAAACGTTTGTTCAGAATCACTGCTACATGCAGATGTTTTGGTAATTGATCTCAGCTACAATGGTGTTAACTATTGAAGAAAGAGTGTTTTGGGCGGAGCATACGTTTTATTAACGGTGGTTGTATTCGAATGTGGTTGCTCAAAAATGCATGGTAAACATTTCCTGATACTCAAGTGCCTCATCCTAATGCTGTTAGAAATTTAATTAAGAAATTTCGCAGCACTGGCAATGTTCATGATGTGCACCGCTCTGGTAGACCATCTGTTTCTGAAGAAACATCCCTCAACATCCAGGACAGCATGCTAATGAGTCCGGGTAAATCAGTAAGATGTTGGCTCAACAAGTGTACAAGTCAAGCAGTACTATCCACAAACTCCTAAAGAGGAAATTGAAGTTACATCCATACAAGTTTTCCGTTGTACCTCAACTAAAAGAATTAGATCATCAATGCAGAGTCAAATATTGCATCTGGTTTGAGAATTGTTTTGCTCAAGAAGGTGAGGAAATCCTTGATGTCACTTTCTTCGCAGACGAAACATTGTTTCATCTTTCTTATCGTCTTAGGAGTGATGAAAATCCCATGCGTTGCACCCAGTGCCTCTCCACGATCAGAAAGTAGGCGTGGGGTGTGCAGTGAGTCATATGCTCATAATCGGTCCAATTTTCTTTAACGAAACTGTAAATTCTTAAATATACAGGACTAACATTCTGGAACCAGTTGTAGCCCAACTTTCTGAGCGGGAAATTGAACAAGCTTTTTTTCTACAGATAGTGCAACTGCTGACACAGCTTTAAAATCATTATAATTCTTAGATGGCATGTTTGCAAATCGCATAATCTGTGTCGGAATTTAGCCTGCACGCTCTCCGGATCTTATTCCTCAGGATTACTACCTCCAGGGTGCACTAAAAGGAAAAGTGTATGAAAACAATTCCCACACAATCAGTGAACGTCTGGTTTCAATCGTCACCAACATGAATAACATTACACTGCCCAGACTGTACAAAGTCTTTGACAACATGAAGCAACGTATCCATACTTGCCAACTAAACCGTGGTGGATATGTCCAACACCTTTTGTGAATAGAGCTGTTATGTGGAAAAAAATGTTTTTTGCATATCCTTTACAGGACATCGCTGTCAACACCAGCATCTTTCAGCTGTATGTTGATTTCTTGGCAAGATTACGCTCAGTAGTTTGCCATTGTTTTCTGAGCGGCCGGCTCACATACCCCGTAAGTTACAGATGCGATTCGAACCACTGCTGATTCTCACTGTCATCACGTTACCTACGAGAGTACACGAGATTACGGAGAGAAGTCGCTAACCTCTAAGCCACGAAGCCGGCTGTTATGTCGAAACTTTACCGAAAGTAGGACACACTATAGCAGTATACGTTGCATGAATCCACATACGATGAATACAAAACTTGGACCGGCAATATTTTCAAAAAGTGCACAGTCATTAAAAATACACCCTGTATTTTCAGTGACCAAACTCCACGCACATGCTAAAATGGTCAGTACAAAGCTTGCCCCCTTTACTTTCCTGTACTCTGTGCTCATGATTGATGCTGGGTCGCCTTCTGAGACACAATGGTGGGAAAACACATGAATCCCGCAGTTAAGATTATTAAGCACGTGACATCACAATTTAAAAATGACCGCCCCACTTTTGACATGCACCAAAGCAGAGCAGCGTTGTGTTATCCGTTTTTTATTTAATCAATGAAGGGGTGAAACATAGAAATGTAACGGCGAATGAATATCTAGTATGGTGATGCATGCTTGTCAGTCCAGCAAGTGTATGAGTGGAGTAGGAAGTTTTAAAACGGCGTGACTTCTGTGACAGACTGTACACGACCGAGTCAGGCACGCCGTATAGTGACACCAGAAAATTTTTTCTACAGGAATTCAAGCACTTTAACGGCGCTGCACGACTTGCATTGAAGTCAGTGGTGACTACATCGAATAATGATACATTTGTTCTGTACTTTTTCATAACATATTCACCCCAAAAACAAAACAAAACACATCTAAGGTTGTCATTTGAAGCCTCCTCGGTATCTGCAGCTAAAGCTGTCTACAGGATGGAGTAGTCAGTCTCACGCCACAGCTGTTTTATCACCCCTCATACAATGCATAGCAGATTACAGTGTTACTATTCTTTGCTTTCATTATGGGGCTCTTTTAACGCATGGGCGATTTTGTATGTAAACAGAGTTAATTTATTTGTAGAATTTCTGTTGCTGGCATTATGTGCTAAAGTCAGTCAAGTGTGCCCCATATTTATTCACATATATATCCAGCTTCAGTACACTTGTAAAGCATCTTGTTATGGTTATTGTGAAGAAAGATATATTTGTGTTACATTTTCAAGTATTACATTTTACAGATTGTTGTTTCTGTCTGTGTTTACGTAATTTCATAATCAGAATAAATTTACATATATTTATCTTGATTGTTATTTGTTATTTGTTGCGCTTTTACGATTTCTAACAGTTATGTGTTCTTACAGTTCATCTCACTTTTATGCTTCTATTAATGGATATGGGGGGCTGTCATATCACAAACCCATAGCATGAAACTGCTACAGTGCTATTTAGAAGAAACAATTAATAGACAGGATTATACGTCTTATTGTGTTAGGGAAGTTCATTTGAAACCCGTTCCAATGGCTTTATTATAAAAGCATGAAAGAAACATCAACAGGTGTGGTAGAATTAAACAAAGCATTCATTTTGAATGAATTATGCACCATGGGTTGGTCAGAAGAAGTCGCCGTAGGCATTCAGGCAAGCATCCCATTGCTTAGGTTGGCGAATGCCGTCTGCAAAAAAGGATTATGGTTGCTCACTGAACCAAGTGTTTACCGCGTTCATTATGTCTGCATCTGTGTGAAATCGTTGCCCCTTGAGAGCTTTTGTAGAGGTCCAGACAAATGAAAATCACATGGTGGCAAATCAGGACTATAGGTTGGATGTTGCAGAATTTTCCACTTCTTCCTTGCTAATGCTTCCTGCACAATCTTTGCGACATGCGGACGAGCATTATCGTGCAACAAAATCACACCGCGAGAAAGCATGACCGGGTCGTTTATTCTTGATGGCTTTTCGCAGCTTGTCTAGTATTTGTAAGTAGTGGGTAGAGTTGATGTTGACACCAGGTTCTTTAAAGTCGGCCAAAAATAGCCATATGTTGCATTGCTCTTGTTCGATTTGTCTCAACTTGTGTTTTCTTTTTTAGGCGACTATGAAAGTGACAGTTATGTATTTTGGACTTTCTCCCTGGCGCACTGTTTTTCCATTCAGCAATAACTTAGTTAGATTTAATTTTATTCAAGAGAGAGAAAACCGTGCATGTTGTTTTCTCCTCACTGATCTTCACTAGCCAGGTTTTTTACCATACCTTTAGCATTAATCAATAATCAACAATCAGCTGAAAGATGCTGATGTTGACATCAATGTCCTGCAGAGGATATTCAAACAATTTTATTTTTAAGCATTAATAGGGCTTGCTGTATTCTGTTGTTAGGTGTGTTAATATACCCATTAGAATTTCATATGGCTAATTTTTCTGCATAGATGGAGGTGTGTACTTTGACAGGGAAATTGTATGTTATCTCATTTGTATATGCTAGGAAAAATTGAGTTGAGTTAAGAATCGACATCACTGCACTCAGGACATTCCCATACGTGCTCCGTCCCCTCGTTCAACAGCCAGCGAAGAGTTATACTACTAATCGTTCCCACCGCTATCTGATTAAAAGTTCTCCTGGTTTTCCATCTCAGTTTTGGGATTCTTATAGAACCCTTGCCGATCCCCCGCAATCTCATTCTTTCCACATATGGGTTTTCAATCTGTTCCTCCGCCTTCCCCACCTGGTCCCACAAGCGCACGACCACCTCCCCCTTGTCCATAGGCAAAATTCCACCATGTTATATGCTAGGAAAATTAGTGAAAGAACTCCCTTGCTGTAACATTTTCTTGCTGGTTTGCCCTGGTAATTCTGCTCCCAATGTAGTGGCTGATCCATTGTACATTTCCCACACATACCTGCATTTTCGTAATTTTAATTTCAGCCTCTCCTTACATACTTATTCAAATGCTTTTTTGTAAATCTACCCAAACCGCTAATATGTGCTTTTTCTATTGAAAGGCATCCTCTGTTTCATGAGCTATATAGGTTATTTGATCTTGTGTGGATCTATACTTGCTAAGGGAGTCTCAGTGGCGAAGTGGTCAAGCCGTTTGACTCGGGCTCCGAAGGTTGTTGGTTCGATTTCGGTTCACGAGTTAAATGTTTCGGAGACTCCTGTGGGTCGTCGCTAGAGCTACGAAGTTCGTGCTTGGTGCGACGCTTTCCGCGCTGCAGAAAGGGATCAAGCCATATGGGATAAACCCGGTGCAATGAAGTCGATCCTGTCGACTTTTAAGCGACTTTTTTCTATACTTACTAAATCCTGCTTGTTGTGAGTTAAGATATGTTTTTCTTGCAGGTGCCACATTAGACTAATTAATAATGCGTTCCATTAATTTCCCTACACAGGTGAGTGGACTGATAGGTCGATAGCCATTTGGTTCTGCCAAATCGTTTCCTTTCTTTAGGACCGGTATTAAAATAGTTTCTCTCCATGTCTGTGGGACTATTCCTATCTTCCAGCTGTAATTTAGCACTTCTAAGAGTTTTCTTTTCTGAATTAACAGCCATTCCTGTTGGCATTTCATTTGTAATTTCAACATCACCAGGGGATGTTTCTTAATTTTTGAGGGCTCTCATTGCCTGTTCAATTTCTTCCACGTTTAAATATCACCATCATATATTCTGTTGCTAGCTCTGTGTTATCAGCTGTGGAACAATCTTCTACATGAAATAAAAGAAATCACCAATCCGTATACATATAATCGCAAATTATTTAAACACTATCTCGGTACGGATTACCTTCCCCCTTAATAATAGAAATAATAATAATAATAAAACCCTAGTATAACAGCCAGTCCCCTTTTGGTAGGCCAGTATATTCCAAATAGCTAATTACAAGTGCCACACCAGTTATTACTATTACTGAGTCGTGTAGTACTGATTTTTCATTTTCCACATGCCTTTATAATGCATATCTTTTATATTGTTGCTGTTTTCAGTTAGCCTTGAATGATGTGTGAATGGTATAATGTATGAAAGAGAGTGATAAAAGGGCAGAATGTTAGACGGGCCTGCGTGACCAATTCTTAACCCTTTCTAAATAAAGTTTTGTTGTTGTTGTTGTTATCGTACTTTTGTTCGGCTATGATATCATCTTCTTGCTTTCTCGTGACATCTATGTTGTTATCCCTAGCATTCTACTCCATCAATGCATTTACAGCTTATTTTCCTGTAAGCAAGATGTTTCTCTGTTTAATTGTTACTTGTTTCTTATTGGGTCCTTCATTATTCATGGATTTTACAAGTTTCCATAGTTAATTTCCATTTCTGTCTAAGTTAAGGTTTTCGGGGTATTCTTCCCCCGCCAACAGCCTCTTCTTGTTTGATGTAGTATTCTTTTGTATTTGGTTGAGATGGCTTTGAGAGAGATGTTTGCATTAGTCGTTTGTTCTCGCTCTGCTATCTTTCTGGCATCCTCGACCTTGTCCTCCAGTTTGTAGTTCTTCAATTCAGTATGGTGTGTATTTCTTCCTTACCCTCTGGGAATGCATTCAGTGGCCGCCTGAAGAAATGCTTTGTTCAGTCTCTACTATTATTTTGTCATGTTTTGTTTTTATGTTTTCACAGTACTTGTCTACGAAAATGGTATATCTATTCCGGTACAAATGGCGACGACGTGACCTGTTTATTCTTCGGAGACGCTGTTTAGTGTTTTATGCTGTTTAGTGTTTTCCTGTGGATTATGTGGTGTCATTTCGTATTCGTTTATTGGAAGTGTTCAAAAGAAGCCACGGAAGGCAGGTGGTGGATGAAACTTTGAGGGAAGCCGACAGATATTTGTTGTTTATGGTCTCAATTTTGGTTATGGTTATTGTTGGCAAAGGATCTCTTTCGAGAGACAATGGCTGCGGTCATCTGGCCAGTATGGTCACTGCCATAGAGGAAAGCAATGGCAAACTACCTCTTTAAAAGTGCCTAGTACATTATGATTAGCCTAAAGACTGATCATCGCAAGGCAAGGACAGATACATTAAAATTAGCAATATGGAATGTTAGGATGTTAAACGACGACGACAAATTAGAGAACATAAAACAAGAACTGGGAAGAGAAAAAATTAATATTTTAGGGATGTGCGAAACGAGATGGACAGGAGCAGGCATCAAGATAGATGCAGATTTTAAGATTATTTATTCTGGAGGTGAAGATCGACAAAGGGGAGTGGCAATTATTTTGGACCGGAAAACATCAAAATCTGTTCAAGGATATTGGACCGTATCGGACAGAGTTCTACTAGTTAAATTAAGTGACAGACCTTTTAACATAAATGGTATTCAAGTATATGCCCCAACAGGAGAATCCAGTGAAGATAGTGTAGAGGAATTTTATAATGACGTAGAGTCTGCCTTAAAGAAATGTAAAAATTAAGATAAAAACATCATATTAGGGGACTTCAATGCAAAAGTAGGAAATCAAGCGGATAGATACACAGTAGGAAACTATGGTTAAGGAGAGAGAAATGAAAGAGGATACAGACTCGTAGAGTGGGCAAAACAACAGGAAATGATTGTAGGAAACACCTGGAAGAGTATGGACATGGAGGAGTCCTGATAACAGGAATAGAAACCAAATTGACTATATTCTGATTAACAGAAGATTTAGAAACGCGTCAAACAATAGCAAAAACAGTTCCCGGTGCTAATTGTTATAGTGACCACAGATTACTTACAGGAACAATTAGGATAAAGTTGAAGAACGTTAAGTATATAACAGGAAACACTAAATATGATTTGTGTACATTGAGTAATGACAAGGAAATACAAAACAAATTCAACATAGAAGTACAGAACAGATTTGACATATTGTCTGATCTAGAGATCCTATTCCAGGATGTGGATGATCAATGGGGAAATGTTGAGGATTCAATCAGTTTGGCTGCAGAATCAACTATTCCAAAATTAAAGAAGGTGGGTCGTAAGAAATGGACGACTGAAGAAATTTTACACCTAATGGAAACAAGAAGACTCAACAAAACTAATTCTGCCAAATATGAAGAAATTCACAGACAAGTCAGAATATTATGTAAGGAGGCAAATGAAGCATGGCTTGAGTAAAAGTGCATAGAAATTGAAAAACAATACAACAGTCAAAATACCAAATTAGTGCACAAAAGAATTCAGGAACTTACTAATAAAAGAACAAGTACATCAACAGGCTGTCTAAAAACTAAAGATGGCAAAATCATAATAGAAAAAGATAAGATTATACATGTATGGACAGATTATGTGAAAGACCTTTATGAGGATAACAGAGAGGAACAGTATGATATTAGATTTAATAATGAAGGACCACCAATTTTGAAGATGGAGGTTCGAAATATTCTTTAAGCAAATGAAAGCGAGCAAGGCCCCCGGTGCAGATAACATCACAACAGAAATTATTAAAGCTTTAGAAGAATATGGACTAGATCAAGTCGCCAGACTGCTGAACACATTATATGATACTGGAGATATACCTTCTGAATTATGTAACTCTGTATTTATTGCAATCCCAAAGAAATCAGGAGCCTTGGAATGTGATCAACATAGAACAATTAGTATAATGAGTCACATCACAAAGATTTTGCTACGAATTATCATGCAAAGAGTGAGGAAGAAATTACAACCTGAAATAGGGGAAGAACAATGTGGGTTTGTAGAAGGAAAGGGTACAGTAAATGCTGTGTATATGCTGCTAACAGTTATTGAACGTGCTATAGAAGTAAACAAGGATATACATCTTTGCTTTATTGACTACACAAAAGCTTTTGATAGAGTTAGACATGTCAACATGGTGGATATGCTTGCAGATCTACAAATTGATGGGAAAGACATTAGACTTATAAAAAACATATATTGGAAACAACAAGCTGCCATAAGGATTGATAATGAAGTGGGACAATATCAGCCTATTAAGAGAGGTGTTAGGCAGGGATGTGTAATGTCTCCAGATCTTTTTTCCCTGTACAGTGAAAATATTTTCAGAAATGTAGAAGATATAAATGGAATCAGCATTGGAGGACGAAACATCAATAACATTAGATATGCAGATGATACAGTATTGATTGCAGACAATGCGCAGGATCTGCAACAATTAGTAGATGCGGTTGTTGTACACAGTGAGCAGCTGGGGTTAGAATTAAATTGTAAAAAGACACAGGTTATGGTCGTCACTAGGAAGAACGAAGTACCACAATGTAATATACAAGTAAATGGGAATATTCTTCAACAAGTGAATCGAT